>VMBQ01007465.1:17123-42627 GCA_007657795.1 Dreissena rostriformis | reverse complement strand
CAATTACTTTCTATACAGTAACTTAAAACACATTACCTAAGTGGTGGAATCGGCAGGTTGTCAATCACTGAAACGTAACGATTTTATTTTTGATAAAGAAAATATAATCAGATTTTATATTTTGCAAACAAATACATAGTTGCAAAAAATGAATGTCTGCTTGTGTAATTATTGAACTACTTATGTTACTTATCAAGTGGTGTAAATGTTCTTGCTAGTTCTTCACAACAAACAACTGTAGACGCATAGTAGATGTGGTGTTTGCTTTGAGACCGGGGGTCTCCGGTTAGATCCTCGCTGGGCCAGAGTCCCAATATCTTTACACAGGCAAACAGTAATGTTTTCGGGCGTCTCAATACACTTAAGTCTTACGAAGCAATTAAACTAATATACAGGAAGTTTCACTACATTATATAAAAACATTAAATATAAAGTAACGTGCCAAAATTAAAATATTTTTTATGACAAGACACATCAAAAGATGCTAAAGCATAAGTTTGTGTATTTAATATTTGACCATGTAATATAAGTATAGATAATACGTACAGATTTTTCAATTTAACTTTGTGTGTAACGTTAGTAATTGAAGTACAGGTATTTAACACTAGTAAATCGAAATACGCTGACCTGTTAGGTACTGTAAACATGAGTCGGAGATTATCGAATCTGTGTCCGAACTACTGCTATCTGTTAAATGTGGGATAAATAAAAGCAAAAACAACCTTTTAAAAGCATATTCGTATGAAATAGCGTTCAAATTAAGCAACTATAGAGTGATATGCTCCTTTTTGATAGTTTAAGTTGAGTTTTCAATATATAATATAATATGATGCTTAAGTCAATTTTACTACAAAGAACACCTAACATGCTATCAGATCCACAGTAATGACGTTTAATATACAACAACTTAAAGTACTAGTAATACGGCTTTGGCAAATGCTACTGCTACACCATGTATAACTTCTGGTGCTACAACGAATACTTCCACTACTAGTAGTTGTAATAACACTTCTTCTACTGTGTTAACTACCACCACCGCGATGAAGAAAAACTACAACAAACAATTCTTTGCATAGCAACACAACATTATCTATCTGTGAGATTTAAATTTTGATATCAAAGAATATATAACTCGTTGACACTTATGTTTTCGTCCATGTCACCTTCACAAATCTCTCCCATAGAGTTGTACTGGTCCTCAGCCGGGTTTCCAGTGCGATCCAGGAAATCATAATCGACTTTATTGGTCCTGTGCATAGACAAGCAGATCATAATTCGCAATAATAGGTTATTAGAACACTAAACAGAAACAAAATACTGTACACAGAATGTAAGACAATACTGGTGATTACTATGATTATTTGAATTGCATTACACAATTTCTGATGTTGTATTGTTGAACGGAAAACGCAATTAATTGTAACCATGAACTGTTCAGGCAAGTAATATGCATTGAAGAAAAACAACACACTACAATCAACAAGGTGAATAACATACGTTCGAGTCTGCAAACAAATTCCACCTGAAAAGAAAACCGAGCGAGTATATCATGTTATACTGGCAACTGTTGTTAGCCAGAACGAAATTAATTGTACAAGCATATAAAATATCAAGTGAAAACGTTCAGTGTATCTGCCTATCCGGTATAAATCGAATGCTTATTTACTGCTAGTGACTTATATAACGCATTAAACTAACGAAACAATGGGACAACGGAAAAGACTTGATACTAAATTTACCCTGTGATATATATTTAAAAGATACTCAATGAACGTCGTGTGGAAGTCATTAAATAAATAATAAGTATCTTAAGTGCGTACCATGTACATTTGTTCCACCAATAACTTGAGGAGGGACTGTTTCAAAATGACCACTGCGATCGTCTTGTGGATTGATACATNTCACTACATTATATAAAAACATTAAATATAAAGTAACGTGCCAAAATTAAAATATTTTTTATGACAAGACACATCAAAAGATGCTAAAGCATAAGTTTGTGTATTTAATATTTGACCATGTAATATAAGTATAGATAATACGTACAGATTTTTCAATTTAACTTTGTGTGTAACGTTAGTAATTGAAGTACAGGTATTTAACACTAGTAAATCGAAATACGCTGACCTGTTAGGTACTGTAAACATGAGTCGGAGATTATCGAATCTGTGTCCGAACTACTGCTATCTGTTAAATGTGGGATAAATAAAAGCAAAAACAACCTTTTAAAAGCATATTCGTATGAAATAGCGTTCAAATTAAGCAACTATAGAGTGATATGCTCCTTTTTGATAGTTTAAGTTGAGTTTTCAATATATAATATAATATGATGCTTAAGTCAATTTTACTACAAAGAACACCTAACATGCTATCAGATCCACAGTAATGACGTTTAATATACAACAACTTAAAGTACTAGTAATACGGCTTTGGCAAATGCTACTGCTACACCATGTATAACTTCTGGTGCTACAACGAATACTTCCACTACTAGTAGTTGTAATAACACTTCTTCTACTGTGTTAACTACCACCACCGCGATGAAGAAAAACTACAACAAACAATTCTTTGCATAGCAACACAACATTATCTATCTGTGAGATTTAAATTTTGATATCAAAGAATATATAACTCGTTGACACTTATGTTTTCGTCCATGTCACCTTCACAAATCTCTCCCATAGAGTTGTACTGGTCCTCAGCCGGGTTTCCAGTGCGATCCAGGAAATCATAATCGACTTTATTGGTCCTGTGCATAGACAAGCAGATCATAATTCGCAATAATAGGTTATTAGAACACTAAACAGAAACAAAATACTGTACACAGAATGTAAGACAATACTGGTGATTACTATGATTATTTGAATTGCATTACACAATTTCTGATGTTGTATTGTTGAACGGAAAACGCAATTAATTGTAACCATGAACTGTTCAGGCAAGTAATATGCATTGAAGAAAAACAACACACTACAATCAACAAGGTGAATAACATACGTTCGAGTCTGCAAACAAATTCCACCTGAAAAGAAAACCGAGCGAGTATATCATGTTATACTGGCAACTGTTGTTAGCCAGAACGAAATTAATTGTACAAGCATATAAAATATCAAGTGAAAACGTTCAGTGTATCTGCCTATCCGGTATAAATCGAATGCTTATTTACTGCTAGTGACTTATATAACGCATTAAACTAACGAAACAATGGGACAACGGAAAAGACTTGATACTAAATTTACCCTGTGATATATATTTAAAAGATACTCAATGAACGTCGTGTGGAAGTCATTAAATAAATAATAAGTATCTTAAGTGCGTACCATGTACATTTGTTCCACCAATAACTTGAGGAGGGACTGTTTCAAAATGACCACTGCGATCGTCTTGTGGATTGATACATGACTGTGTTCTGGTCATATCAATGCAGTCGTAATGGTCATCGTCGTCTGATAATATAAATGCGGATGCATTTCCAACCGCATTCATAGTGCTCCGAGAAACTGGCGCGTTCAAACGTATGCTATCGATATCTGCAAGCAAACATTTCATTAGTACGTTGAGTTCTTGAGCTGTTTAAGTATTGCTACAAGCATTTTACCAAATATATAGTTAAGCAGTGCAAAACTCATTATAAATTGTTTGCATTACATAGTTATGTGTCAACGATTTGTCAAGTCTTTTGATGGTAAAAGGTATATATATTGTTTTCGTTTAACCAACACGCAACTGGGCTGTGATTTTCCAACTGAAATATACATTAAGTAAAAGTTATTTGATTCCATTTCTTTTAGTCGTTAAGATTTGCTATATTATAAAAAGAGCTATTCAATTACTAATAGATTGTTTAAATTATGTCAAGTGAATCGCCATATTGCATATTCATTTCTTACCCACTTGTGCCTCATGACGAAGTGACCTTTTCATATACACTCGCAGTAGAACGCCAACGCATATAATAAGAACAGAACAGACGATAGCCGCAACAACGACGTCAATTCCCGATGCTTGGGAAACTAATACACATATGATAACTATGTTATATGAATGCCATAAATATACTGACAACGGTAAACATATAAAAATGTTATAAAAAAATGATATCGTATATACTTTGTTTTAAGACATCTACAACAATATATTATTGAGCACTTTTGTAAAACAAAAAACGATTTTTTTCTTCCAATCAGAATTTGGGAAGACAAAATAAATATTTTATTACATTTCAACAAAACGTTAATAAAATGTTTATGTTTCTTTTGCATCAACGATGACTACTGCATACATACTACGACTTTGGCAATGAAAAATGTGTTTATATATTATATTCATCGCTGAACTGTAACCTGTGTAAGGGTTTTTGTCATTTCTGACTTGTTGTAAACAAAAAATGTGCCACTCAATCTAGACACACAAACAGTAAAGCTACCGGTATACATACACGACAATGTCTTGAACATTAATTTCTGCGCGATGGAGTAATTGCCTATCTGTAAACTTGCAATCAGTTGAGCTTCATATTGAGTATCAGGAAGCAGGTTGTTCAGTTGAAGATCCAGCATCATTGTCGTCAGCGTAACCGTCTTGTTGAGCTCTCTGAAGACGTTGATCCATTCTGTTTCTTTACTTGTCCTGTACACTACATAGCAAGTTCTGTTTTCTACTAAGTGGAACAACGTATTGTCATCAAGAGTCCATTTTAAGCGAACAGCTGTTTTAGTTAATGTTTCCGAAGACCCCTGCATGATATTCGCGATTTCTGAAAGAAATTATATTCATTATATACATAATATCATTATTATGAAGCAGTATGTAGTCACATATTTGATATCACGTTGATTAAATATACATGTATGTTTATATAATTTATAACATGTCCAATACCTTCTAACGGTTTAATAATTAAATGTAGTGTTCTATAATCTTCGCCATAACGGTTGGAAGAAACACAAGTATATTGCCCAGAATGCTGGCTGCCAAGCGTAAAAGTATCGTAACGAAGATGCGTGCTATTGACAGTGTATAACGTCTTGTTGTGTTCATCGTCCGCATAATGTTTTATCAAGGTTAGCGTAGGTGCAGGAGCTCCCTCGCCAATGCAATGTATACTTCCATTGCCCGTTTCTATGAGTGTCATATTAAATTCCTCGTGCAATTCGTTAATGTAGAAACGTGTGACTGTCGCCGGATCTAATAACAACATTTAACATGAACATACAAGTAGGCCATTTAACAGGTACAACATAGTTTCATATGTGGACGCGACCAAAGTTAAGAAACATCAATTAACGAGTCCATATTCGATAACGACGTGAGTTTGTCACAGGTGTACTAGCCCGAAACGAACAAATTATCAGAAGCAACATTCATACATTGTACAAGTGTGTATCTTAGTGTGTTGCATACATTCAAATATTTATATAAATCCAAATATATATCTAAACTTCCGTAAAACTTGGTGGTATACCGAGAAAATCATTTGCTCAAACATACACATTTTGGGCAAACTTAATGTTATAGACGGGAAGCGGACAAATACAACGAGCGAGGCCTGGTATAGGGGAGATTACCCTGGGTTACGGTTAGGGTTAGTGTTATGGGTCGAGTTAGGGTAAGGGTTAGGGTTTAGGCTAACCTCTTCCCGTTTTAGACAGACGCTGGGTACGCAATATGCCAATTGATTATATACAAATAACTTAAAATAAATAAGTTGCACATTTATTGGCGGATAATTGACCCGAATTAATATTAAAAGACGATACTTTCCGCCTACTTTTCATTCTTCCTGAACCCAACGAACAATAGAATTGCTGTCGCTTTTGGTGAATGATGTATTCAAGACTTTGCTATCTTTGTGCTGAATTTTCATTTTATGTTCGTTCATAGATGTTTCTACTTGATTGGATTTACATACCAGTTTAAATTATTCCCAATGTTCGTTTGCATACCATCTCATAGGGGGTAATCACGTGACAAACAAAATGGCGATGTACATGCCGAGACAGGTATTTATCGCCGTTTTAAACCCTTTATTTGTATTATATATTTTTTTATATGCCGCTCACTTTCCAGCAATATCAGCAAGAAAGTCACTTGCGTTTATTTCGTCTTAATATTCGCACTATATATCGATTTTACTCGCTGCGAAATTTCTTGGCGGAATGACATAATTACAGTTCCACTTAGACAATTCGAAGCGAGTAAAGTCGAGATATAAAGCTTAATATAATACGAAATAGACGCAAATCACTTTCTTGCTGATATGGCTGGAAAGTGAGCGGCATTTAAATAATTAATACAAGTAATAAAGGGTATGAAACGGCGAAAATACCTGTCTCGGCATGGGCGTCGCCATCTTGTTTGCCATGTGGTTACCCATTCTGCATCTGAACAGTTAAACAAAAGTATATGGTGTTCAGCTGTATACACAGAACCTTCATTTGGTCAAATACAATTTTTATTTAAAATAAGTTATAATATGAAAATCATAGATTATTTAATATAATTGTCTATAACTAATACAACAGTAAAATTAAAGTATTACGAGAAAATATCGGTTAAAAAAAGTGCTGACTCACGTGTGTTTGTTGTTGTTCCGTGATCATTTGTTTGTAGCGTCGAAGTACTGATTTCTTTGAAAGCAAACACATGGCACACGAATACAATAATTCATATAATACATTTGCATTTACGATTAATAACAGTGTATGTACATGCGCTTACGCATACGAAACTATTATTTATAAAATGTTAAGCAGTAGTAGTAGTAGTAGTCGTAGTAGGAGTAAAAGTAGGAGTAGTAATAGTAGTAGTAGAAGTAGTAGCGGTAGAAGTAGTAGTAGTAGTAGTTGTAGTAGGAGTAAAAGTAGGAGTAGTAATAGTAGTAGTAGAAGTAGTAGTGGTAGAAGTAGAAGTAGTAGTAGTTGTAGTAGTAGTAGTAGTAGAAGTAGTAGTAGTAGTAGTAGTAGTAGTAGTAGTAGTAGTAGTAGTAGTAGTAGTAGTAGTAGTAGTAGTAAACAGCAAAAATAGTTTTTTTTACCTTGATTTCTTATAGTGATAACATTACTATTTTTATTTCGACGTTCGTAAGGAACTACACACATCCATTCCTCTGTATTACTTATGTTCGACGTCTGGGTCGTAATATTGCATCCGACAAGACCTCGATCTATGCATCCACACTCTGTGCCATTAGGAGGAGTATTTGGTATTAATTCGCAGTCATGTGTTATAAATACGATATCTTCGAAAGTTCCCGACAGCTTCTTTCTGAACGTGACTGGAGCGTTGGGATCAAAGTCCCAGGAACACAAAAGCTCAAATCGTGGTGCAGCTGTTCCTAACAGCCTTTTCTGTAACGCAACTCGTGAATCTAAGAATAAAGATTACATAACTTAAATATTAATAAATCATGACAAACAAATTGTTCTAAAAAAATTGGTTATATCAACTGTGAGATTACACCGTTTTGACAATCGCAGATTAAGTATATAAGAATAATCATTATTCGACTAAGATCTATTCATATGATCACAATGTACATTCACTCATTTATGTTCGCAATTTACATCACACTCATCTTCAGTTTCATCCCCTTATCAATATTCAAAATAAAAGGGTAAACAATTGAATTGTGTGTTGACCCACGAAAAGCATGAACCACGGTCACAGTATTCCAATAATTTGAGATGTGCAACGGTAGAATGTCTTTACATAATAATAATATTGTTTCAATGGAAGACATCTTCGAAATCCTTCTTACATATCAAAAGACATACATTGTGTTATACCTTCCGTTATACCTTAAATGCATTTAGCTTAGAATTATCTTAAAAAAAAGTATTGGTTACAGGGGTCCCAACGTGCAAAATGTTGACTTGTTTGTTCTTTTCTTAAGTTGAAAGTTGGAATAAATATACTCTTTATTTGGCCAGTAATGAATACGGCTTTTGTTCTAAGGAACTTCGTCTCCTTGTTCTATATCAAAAGCATCGATATGGGCGTTAGGCTCAGCATAACTCAAAGACAATAATTCTGTGAATAGACAATCCCAGACATTGATAACTCCCGGATTACCGCCCCTGAATACTCGCGCTCGCCGCTATCACGGTACTAAAGAACAACACAGGGACCTATATGTTTGTATAGGTCCCTGAATAATAAAAGGAAGCAAAGCGATTTTATGTAATATATTTGAAGATTTAATTAGTTTCTGTTATCGATATGATCATCACATAATAGTTCACATTTATTTAAATCAGTTATTTGGTTATTTATAGAAACAAAATTCGTCTGCATTTTTTAAGAGTCATGAAACTCAACATGAATTAGGCCTTGATTGTCATTTGAAATGTTATCAGAAGGTGACGCATGGTATCTTATCTTAATAACGGTATCTACACATATGGTGTCAAAGACTACCAATTAACACGTTTAATCCCACGGAGGGAAAGCTTTCGTGCCTCTATCGCAGATGTGTTTTATCAAGACCATTACTTTGCTTAAATTGACAATCCGTAATTAAAGACGAGAAAACATCACTTATTTTGTTCGTGTTTTAATTTTTTTCGTTAATTTAGACTTTATTACGAAAAAAAAAAAAACACATTTATAAGTTTAGGAAATGTTGAGAACTTATTTGGAGCTATTTAAGTTCATTTAAGTCTCCATATTTATCCTGTTGAACATTTTTATCGTAAATTTAGATTTTATTAAGAAAATTCAACAGTTTAGCTAACGTTATGTAAAAAAATAAAGTTATGGGCAAAAGCTGATATGTACTTTTCAATAAAAAAAGTCTGCCATGTCCTGATATCTTACACAGTTTTGCTAGTGAATAACTCCGTTACTTGTTCATAAAAAAAAAACGGCAAAAAAAAAATATGTGTGTTAGCTCGAGAGCGATTTGTAAGATATAAATTAAAATAAAAACTTCAGTTTTAGACTAAACCAGATACATACTTTTTCAATAAAAAAAGTTTGCCTCTAGCTGAAATCTTTCAGAGTTTTGCTTATAAATATTTCCGGACCATTTGTAGTTTAAATCACAAATTTTATTTGGGTTACAGATTTTTTAAATAACCTTTAAAAAGATACTTAAATAAGAAATATTAATAAAGAAATAATAAATGTGTAGACAAACAAAGATATGAACTATTCAATACAAAAAGTCTGCCTCTGTCTTGAATCTAATTACGTTTCTTAATGAGTATCTCCGGCACTTTTTAAGTATTAATAAAGGAAAAATAATGGTTTTAACAAACGCAGAAATCTTCTTTTCAATAAAATTGTCTACTTCAGCCGTAAATCTGTCAAAATTTCGCTTATAAATAAATCCGGCACTGTTTACGCTAACATCTCAAAGTTTATTTTAGAATTAAGATATTGATATAACATTTATAATTATCCTTGAATAAGTCCATTCCATAAAGAAATAATTAAATTTTAGGCAATGGCATTATTGAAAGATGTGTTTAAAAAAAGCTAACTCGGCCTTAAACATTATGTGTTGTTACTGAATATTGTTGCAGAGACACATATTTTATACATCTATCGTGTATATTTCTTATTTAACTTCTATTGATTAACGCTGTGATACATATCGAAACTTTGTTTCATGTTTCACTTGTTTTCAATCCTACTTTGCGAAGCCAGAAAATACTGTTTATTGGAATAAAGCGGGTGTACGCTAAGCCAATATGGCGGCGGTCAATTTATCGATTATGGGATTGTCTATATCTCAGAATGAATAATAAGTTTTACTCTGCATTTCCTGTCACACCAGTTGTCGTATTTTAGAGACGACTTCTTGTTTTAGTATTGTGCAACCAAACAAGACACACGGCCGGTAACTGATTTCCGTATTTAGGAGATAGTTTAAAAGCTTATTTATTCAATACCAGTTTCACCGGATGAGACAATATGTTTATCTTTCTGCCGTCATGCCTGTGTTTCCATCTGTCCATCAGTTCGTTCGTCTGTCTGTCCGTCCGTTCATCTATTCGTCCACGTGTTCTTGCGATTTCTCAAAAAATACTGGAGATACTGCCATGAAACTTGATATACTCATAAATGGCGATGCGAAGATCCTTTTTTACCAGAGGTCATATGTAAACTACTAAACAAAACCATTTAAAATGTAATCATCCTAAAGGTACATAGAAAGTTATCTTGACATTGTGGGCTGATATGTATCTTTAGATTTCCCATATTTCTGTCTGTCAGCTTTGCCCTATATTTATCCGTCCGTTTGTCTGTCCGTCCGCAGAAACGGATTATTCTAAAAACTGGAATGTATGATTCATCAGAAAGTAATGAAGATTCTCGAACGTATAAATGCCCATGTGCCCTGGTTGTGAACCATAAGTTTAAGCGAATATCACTGTAACAAAAGATCGCATAAAGCTTAATAGTTTAATTTCTCAACAACTACATACATAATATATGATGTCAGATAGCACTGTGTATACTCATTAAGCTATATTTGTCCATGTTTGTCTTTTTTGACCCATCCGATAAGTCCGTACGCAAACAATGAAATAACTCGAAGATTACATACAATATGATGATACAAACTTGTGTAAATATATAATGATTATGATGATTATGCGTCACCTTCCATTTCTTCAAATTCTTAATATCTGATGACTGGTACAAATAGAAAAACCGCATTTCAAGAAGTACTGCAAATGCAAGGTACATTTAATATAATCATGAAACTTCGTTTGAAAAGCATTATGACAGCAATAGATGCAACGTTTGTGTTCATCATGGGGCCAATTTTCTGGTCAATGTTCAAACTAATGCTGTGCTAAATAATTAGTAGATATTGGATTACATGACCAGTATACTGATAAAGGACAACATGAAGGAAATGCCTATATTTGTTTAATTCATACAGGTTTTCAACCGACCAATTTCGGACTTCTGTCAACACAAAACACATCTGCATGTGTATAACTTTGTCAAGAAATGATGGATTTTCAAATTATTCTTCAGAAATTACAAACTATACGAGAACAAATAATCAAGTTTCATGTTCATAGGTCCAAGGTCAAGCTCATAATTCATGTACAGTCAAGTTTCCATTACCGGATCAGTAGCGCAATAAAGTTGCTCTGGTGAAAAGCAATAAATGTTTTGAGACTTCTTTTACACCTGTTTGATAAAATATTACCTTTGCTTACTGATTCAGCGCATAGTCTTATTTTTAAACGCAGACAAAATGTTTTTGTGATACTTTTGTTCCGCCTCAGAATTGATGCATTAACGGATCAGTTGTAGCCATAACGGATCACGTGATTCAAACCACTCAGGAGGGCATCCAACACGCTATTTGAACTGTCGAAACATGAACTGTGTTGTTTACAATGACCATGTTACATTGCCAGCTATAAATTATATTCATTTTTTGCTATTAGTTGTTTTCTATATGTAATTTTGTATATACACTTTACGCATGGTGTTCTTGTGTGAATTATCTGTTGAAAATCCTATAAATAGATCGAAAAGATATTGGCATCTTATAAACCATGTAAATTGTTTGAATCATATCTAATCATCGATATTGAACATGGAGCATAAATAAAACATTAAGATTGCGATCATTTATTGAAAGAATCAACAAGATTTGAATATATTTTAATATTATATATTATCAATTATCATATTATCACGCTTGATCCGTTATTGCCCTAATTCTTCATTTCATTTAAGGTGTTGCACAATCTTAAACACGAATCAAAACTGAAAAAGACTTTTGCAAGCAGAAAAACTACTAAATGGCCTTAAAAATAATGCGTTCACTTCTTTCTTTCCAACAGAGTTATAGCATGTGGGCGCGAATAATGTTCAACCTCGATTTGGAAACGAGACGGAAGTCAACATAGTCGTATATACATGTCAGCAAAACGTACCGAAATCTTTGACAAAGAGTAGCTCCGATTACGACTCAATCAATGCGTTTTAAAGAACAGGCCCTGAAGATGCTGTGTGCAAAGTAGCATCTAAAATATCTACTATTTATCGAGAAACGCGGTCTTGAACATCAAAGTGATCCGCTATGGGTAATGATCCGGTAATGGTAACTTGACTGTATATGTTTTCAAATCACTTTGCAAGACCATGTTATTGCACACAATGATCTCTAAAACGAAGATCAATGTCGCACTGTTAGGTTGGAGATGAACGTAATGAACCATTTAAAAATTGTATCAAGACTATATTTGCCAAGCATTGATTGATTTTGAAATAACTTGACAAATGTAATAAGTATGCGTGGTGCGACCGAATTTTCCCTATCCATGTTTACATATTATAAATCAGTCCAGACAACTTTGTCAAAAGCACATCGTTGTCAAGCATGGACGGATTTTCAAAATGGCAGATCCGATAAGGCATGTTGAGCACCAAAAGAACAGGTCAAAGCTAAGGCTTGAATGCCATGTCAAATTAGAAATATATTTCCAATAACCAGTACCTTTGACGGAGCCGTCCGCCATTAAGCATGGATTTCTTTTTACATATTTCGGCTGTAGTGCGAACCAGTATGTGATATTAAAGCTTTTCCATGCCAAAGGTCAATATAATAAAGCAATGCGCTGTTAGGTCTTATCATTAAAGAGTCTTTATAGGATGGCGTGTCTTGTAGTTACATTTTGTATATGTGAAAATAAAATATCCATAACACTGTGTCAACTGCACATATGAATTTGCTGACATGTCCGATTGAGGTTGCGTAGTCTTAAACGTTATCAATATGTTAAATTCAATGTTAATACGCAACAACAAAACATATATTTCATTATTAATGGAGCTTAACAATTTTGCAAATAAATGAAGTTAAAAATGTCCATAATGTACAAATCAAATAATAAATATAGCATAGTTTTCGCAGCTTAAACAACTACATGTAGTTAATATCGTAACGATACGGATAGTTGTTTCACACACGAATTAAAACTATTCACAATGACAAAACAATCTGACGGAAATATTATGTACAAGAAACAATATATTTCCACTCCATCGGTATCTTATTGTGTATTGGCTGTGCAATCATTGTAGCCGGCGGTTAGAGTGGTCATTTTATATTTTCCCTGAATCAAATATATCGTAATAATATTTTGTTTTGTAATCGCAACTGTGTACAATATTGTTGTAATAGCCATGCACATTATACATTAATAAAAAAAATCAATGTCGTTCGCGTTTTTACAATAAGAAAAACTGAATGTCAGCGTTCCTCACATGTGCCAAATAATTCATGTATAACGATTGGGTAGATGTATATTTTGTACATCTTTATTTTATCCTTTATGATATGTGAAACCTGATAATGAACTGTGACTATTACCACCCTGTCATAACGATAGTATAGTTTAAATATAATTGTGTTTAATCAAATTGAAAATGAAAACAAAAACACACGTATAAGCAAGTTGCAAAATTGGGAAATCAAAATTATATCGGCAAACGTTCTTGCTTTGGTTTTATACGTTTATTAATACACTGGAGACCTTATCCTAAGTATGAGATATACACAGTGACGTATACTGTCAGAAATACCATAGCTAAAAACTAGTTCAAACCGTGCTGACAGATATGATGATTTACAAGAGAGGTTTGTGCCAAAAAGATAAAATATTATGGCCTTTTAAACGAGCTGTCATTTAGCCATTTACTTTTGATGTACTTGTCTTTTCAAAACACATATTGAGGCAAATGTCACTTTGAATAAATTGGATTATACCTAGAAAAAAACGTATTGTTCTCCATAAGAGGAATGAACAAGCAAATTCGTTGAATTGATATCCCCCGCCAATTTAGAGCTTTGTCACAGAAAAAAGCATTTTTTCAAGATACAAAGGGCCATAACTCCGTTATTAATAGATGGTGTACAATGCCATTTGGCGTGCATCATCCTCTTATCCATATAAATACTCATACCAAGTTTCAATGAAATCCGCCAAGGCACTTTCAAGATATGGCTCTGGACACAAAAGTGCCGGACGGACGGACGGCCGGACGGACAACGCCAAAAACAATATCCCTCCGTCTTTGGCGGGGGATAAAACGTTGTTTTCGGAAACAATAGAGACTAACACAAATTAGGACTGCAGACGCACCCGCTGATGTCAAGAAGACTTAAGCATGAGAACAATGTGTTGTTAAATAAGTTTGCTCGGGTTTGATACAACGAATTAAATGAGTTCGGCTCATTAACTTGAAATATGCTGTGAGGCATGCCTTTGAATTAGAGGCGAGTTATATCACTGACAGAAAACATACCATGAATGCCTCTTCTGTTTAATATGCCGATTATTTCCGCTTCTATATTAACCAACGATCGAAAATAACCTTAAATGTGGCTTATTTACATATCAGATATTGATAATGATGTTATACTAGGTAGGGCCTTTAAGTATGGAACAGGACTATGCTTTGGCATAGACCACTTCCTCATACTTATTAAACATAATCGAGTTAGACATCATTGCGATGGTTGTATGTATATTAATAAGGCTAGAAACCCAAGCGACTCTAAAAAGCAGTCGCCTTATATCTTTGTCTTACAACAGTCTAAATGTGATGGCAATTACTCCTGAAACGTGAACGGACGCGATTGCAAGCAGGGGGAATGTACGCCTTATAAGTGTTACATGCTGTACAACCGTTTAAGAAAAATACATGCCAAACACAATGAACATATAGAGGGTAAGAAAGGTATACGATTTAAAAAAAAGTACATAGAAATGTGATTATAACATTGAAGATTGATCGATTTATAAAAGAAGATCGTAGTTTTGTGAAGACGATCAATGTTTGAATTTAATAAGCAAATAAAAAGTCTATGTAGCCCAAATTAAACATGGAATGCCTGTATATGAGTATTTAATCATGCGAAAATGAACTGATAATGATACGCAATCAATATCATTAGAGTAGCAAGCGAAGTCGCTCAACCCAAAATATGAAATATCAATTGAATGTATGCTATCACTTCATAACTACCCTCCATTACACACATACTTTACAAAGACAATTTTAAAATATTATTTGCAAACATACTTACATTATTACAATTTAATAATTAATTTTGACCGTGAAGCAAATACGGAAAGATCGCTAATTATATGGATAACATTACGTAAAAAAAATAATATATAAGCTTAAAAAGGTAATCCACTGAATTTAAGACCGAAATATCAACTTATCAATCCCTTCACCCATGTATATTAATAATCAGTGTGTCAACATTGTAGAAATTAGTACACTTCAACTTTATGTTTGAAATAACTACAACATTGGAGTATGATGAAATGAAACAACACTTTACTTTATTAATAAAATTATTGATTGACATCATATTATTTTTGATTAGCCAAAAAGTTTTGTAAATTATTAATCTTGTACTGTATTCTTTATTACGAACATAACGAATTCTTACCAGCTAGATACCAAGTTTGAATACTCAGCAACATGAATTTTAAGAATTCCATGGCATGGCACGTATACAGCTAGTTAGCCAATATTCTGAATACACCGATCCATTTTTAAATTTATTAGCAGCATACAAAAAAAGATTGAATGCATTGAACAATATATTCTATTCCTGGTTAAATGAATTGCGTTCATACGGAAATTAATAATGAATGAAAGTAACATCAGCACATTTAACCGCAGCTTCCGGTGTATGTGACAGTGCGTCAACAAGGGCAGCCGCTATCCCGGCTAATAGACGGTCATGTTAACATTCCACTGACCCTTTTCTTACATAGGAACACATTATTAGTTGCTAAACCCCAGTCATCGTTTAGCCTGGTCAATTCATGGAAATCTGTTCTCTAATTCGTGGCAATCAATTCGCAAACAAATAACTCGAAAAGTACATATCGAGGTGAAAGTGAATGGGTTCTTACTGACATTTTTTCTTGTATATTTTTTATCGCAAAATCCATACCTATCGTGTTTAACAATATCTTAATTAAAGGCAATTAAATAAAAAGCAAAATTGACATGTGTCACAAGGCTTAAAGTGAAATTTAATTTATTTTCGAGTGCGAACAGTTTCTAAATGCAGTGAAGTGCTACTTACAACTCTTTCGCATTCACGTGGTTGATATTATATTTGACATTATGAAACTTCCAGAACAGATCATATTATGTAACTGATTAAGTGATTAAAAAACATAATAAAATTATTCACTAAGACACTTTTTCGTACTTAACTTGGGTATCTTTTTTTTTTTTCTTAAATTAGGTGTTTCATTTACAATATTTCAGACTACTTTTGTTTACAGCATTAATAAGTAGTGTATCATTATATTCATTATATGTATTATACACACATTTATAAACTTAAAGCTATACGGCTTATTGAAAAAATAGAAACCTTACTGGCAGAAAACCTAGCTGAATTAGATATATATTTCAAAGAGATTTGCCCTTGTTTTGATTCTATATGTAAAATAATGAAATTTGTTAGAAACCAAGAAGAATAAACTCATTAAACTGTGTCGTGATTAGAATGTTTAGTTTTGTAGTGATACTTTAGCTTTATAGCCCAAAATGGAATTCTATGTTTTTTTAAAGCTTCGAATATGAAAAATACCTTGATTGCATATCTTATCAAAAGATTTAGAATCCAAATGATCCAATTCGATTAAGTTCCCATTATCTTGAAATAGAAGTTGGTAGATATAGTAGGTTGTCCAAATAAGAACGCAAGTGTAAACTCTGTAACAAGAATGTTTGTGAATCCATACATCACTTTATTATGTTGTCCATTATATAACGAATAGCGTATAAAATATAATATCAGGATATCATAGCCTTCCATAAATAAATGCATAATAATTATTAATGATGCCTTGCACTAATGTTCTTAAGCTGACAAAATTGCGAATGTTTTGGTTGAAGCGATCAAACTTAGATGTGATCATTTAAATCGTCTAGCTTATGTATAATTGCATGTGAACAAACATAACTGTATTTAATAGACATACATATTATGTGGTTTAATTGTCATATTTACTCATGTTTAAACTAGTATTGTTTGATTCCCTGTATTTGCCATATTTGTTTTGTTTATATGAGCTTGACAAAGGCAAAATGCCGGATTGCCAATAAACTTTGAATTATTAAAAAATATATATTAAAAGGACTAAAAACCACGAATGATAAAAAGAAAAATTGTAAAATTCCGTATTTTTTTGCAATTATTAGTTCATATTGATTAAAATATCACGACTGATCATTAAAATTGTCACATGGAATGTGGAATGACTGACAGCGTTTAAATGCTCTGATAGTAAGTTTTCATCTTTTCTTAACTGTCACGATATTATATGACTTACTGAAACTTGGACAAATAAAGACTCTACCTTAGACCTAAAAGGCTATAGTAAGCCTATTCACTCATACAGACGATTACAACACCGTAGAGCGAAGCGCTCGAGTGGTGGTATTGTGATTTACATTAAAGACAATATTCGTAAAGGTGTTACATTAGTAAAAAATGACATTGATTGCATTGTTTGGCTTAAATTAGATAAAATGTTTTTTAATATTGAATCAGATGTATATTTATGTGTTGTATATATTGCACCTGAAAATTCCCCTGTTCACTCTTTGTATACTTATGATATTTTTCAAACTATTGAATTAGATATTAATTTTTATCAAACCAAAGGAAAGGTATTTTTAACTGGAGACACAAACTCGCGAACGGGAAATAAAGCCGATTACATCGAAAATGATAGGTATATAAGCGATACCGATTTTGATACTGTCCCAGATATTGAAACCTTAATCCCACGCTCAACTTGTGACCTTACTACGAATCGATTTGGAGACAACCTGTTAGATATTTGTAAAGCGACTAATATTCGTATCGTGAACGGACGTTTACATAACGATCAAAATATAGGTAAAATAACGTGCTATACACATAATGGTGAAAGCTTAGTTGATTATTTATTAACTGCGCACACCAATTTTACGGACATTTTAGATTTTACCGTTAACGATTTCACGGAATTCTCGAACCATGCGCCGCTGACATTTGCTCTCCGCACGAATAACGCTGTTTCAACTAGTAATATTAATCCGATTGTTTATTTTAAATGGAAACCCGAGAACAAATGCGACTTTCTTCGTGATGTTTCGTGCGATGTACATAATCTGGAACACATGTTATTATCACAAATTGATTCAAACTCTGATCCGGATATCCTAGTGGGAGAATTTTCGAATTACTTAAATTCTAAAGGAGAAAAGTATTTTAAGCGCACTATAAATCTTGAAAGTAAAGGGTTTATAGATAATGATAAAAATAAACAAAGGTGGTTTAACGAAGAATGTAAAACCAAACAATCTCAATGTACCAGAGCTATATACGAGTATAATCTTAACAAAAACGAGCGTACACGAGAACAAATGATTGCATCGAAAAAGGATTATAAGTATACTTGTAGAAAAACTAAATTAAAGTACAACACTGATCAAAGCAAGCATATGAACACTATGAGAAGGAAATCACCCCGTGAGTTTTGGAAATTATTTAAACGTAAAACTACATCACAAAACTCAAATACGATACCGTTAATCGAATTCCACGATTATTTCAGTAAATTAGCGGACGAAGGTGACCTAAATATAAATTCGTTTGATTCCGATACTTTTTTACATGAATTTGACAATAGGTTAAACACAGAACCCTCGTACCCCGAACTCGATAATCCTATATCGACAGAAGAAATTATAAGGGCAACCAAACGGTTGAAAAACAATAAAGCTCATGCGCATGACAATATTATATATGAATATTTTACTGAAACAATCGATGTAATCGTCAGGCCGTTAGAAATATTGTTTAACTACATACTTGATAAAAAGCGTTTTCCGCGCAGCTGGTCATCTGGTATTATAATACCAATTCATAAACGTGGGGACATATCAGATCCAAATAACTATCGGGGAATTACTTTAATAAGTTGTTTTGCGAAATTGTTTACAAGCATATTAAATGAACGTCTTAAACAATGGGCAGAAACGAATGACATTCTAACGGATGCACAATTCGGCTTTAAACCAAACTGTAGCACGGTCGATGCAATATTTATTCTTAATGCACTTATAGAAAAACAGTTTCAGAATAAAGGTAAACTATACTGTTGTTATATTGACTACCGGAAAGCATATGACGTCATCAATCGCGGCCAATTATGGAGTAAGATGATTAATGTGGGCATCGACGGTAAACTATTAACACTTATTCGATCCATGTACGATGAAGTGAAATTACAGGTTAAACACATGGGTAAGTTATCAGACGTATTTAATAGTAACGTCGGCTTATTTCAGGGGGAGATAACCTCGCCCATATTGTTTTCTCTCTTTATTAACGACATCGAATTTGGTTTGCAAAATGGAATAAACGCCGGAATTACACTAGATCAAATATCGATATATCTATTATTATTCGCTGACGACGCGGCTTTATTTTCTGAAACACCGGAGGGTCTTCAAGAATCATTAAACAATTTAGAAACCTACTGCGATAAGTGGAATTTAACGGTAAACATTGAAAAAACAAAGGTCATGGTATTCCGAAAAGGTGGCACAATTAGTAAAACATTAAAATGGACATATAAAGGTCAAGAAATAGAAATTGTTAACAATTTTAATTACCTTGGAATTGTCATGTCAAGCGGTGGATCTTTTGCGTCCGCAACAAATACATTGTATGGCAAAGCTTTAAAAGCGATGCATTCTTTGTTCACTCTCACAAAAGACATGAACGTACCTATACATATCATGTTAAATTTATTTAACGCATATGTATCATCAATTTTAAACTATAACTGTGAGGTATGGGGATTTATGAAAGCGGAAAACATTGAGCGCGTCCATCGTAAATTTTGTAAAAGAATATTGAATGTTAAGATGTCAACAAACTCATTATCGCTATATGCCGAAGTTGGTCGATTCCCCTTGTATTTAGACAGATATGTCAGGATCGTGAAATACTTTTTGAAATTATATACTGTAAAAGAGGGTAATTGTATTCTTAAACACATTTTATTATCACAGAGATTAGAAATTGAACGCAAAAATAACACAAACAATTGGTCATCGAAAGTACGGGACATTCTTAACCAAACCGGTTTTAACGATGTATGGCTATTCCCCGAATCTGTGAACTCTAATCAATTAATACCGCTACTTAAAACCAGATTACGAGACCAGTATATCACTAACTGGAATACAAGTGTCACATCATCTAGTTCAATGATTTTATATAAAGAATTGAAACCAATATTCGAAAGATCTGCGTATCTTGATATTGTTGAAAATAAAAAACATAGGAATATTATTGCTAAATTACGTTTGTCGTCTCACAAATTATTAATTGAAACGGGTAGACACCAGAACATTGTCAGAGATCAACGCAAATGTGTTTTATGCAACCTCAATGATATCGAGGATGAATATCACTTTGTTATTAAATGTCCTTATTATGCCGATATTAGGAATACATTAATTCCAAAGTATTACAGATCACGACCTAGTATGTTCAAGTTTATCGAACTACTTAATTGTTCAAACAAAATAGTGTTAAGAAAACTTGCCATTTTTTGTTTAAAATGCTTTAAGTTGCGAGAAGATGTGCTATATGTGTAGTATAAATGATATATCTTCCACAAAGACAATAAGCTTAGAATAATGTTATATTTGTAACAATTATTAAATTTCGTGTTAACATTATATGATCACTTTGTATTAACCCCATCCATGTGACATTCTCACTTAAACATGTTGTATGTCATTACTTTTTTAAATTGATCTTGCCTCAAAATGATGTATGTTTTGTATATAATTGTCACGCATGCTGTTATTGCATATGTATGATTATGGCGATGAGCTGTATGCTTAAGCTAAAATAAAATATTCTGTTCTGTTCTGTTCTATATAACATTACTTGATTTTTTTTTATATTATTTTTATACTGGTCTACCAGGTACATGTAACTACCAGTTAACTATAAATAACGCAAGTAGATTGATCATCATCGTCACGTGGTAAACCCAGGAATGCAAATTGTGCATGCGTCGTGAATAGTATATATGTGATATATAAAATGATCAATCTACTTGCGTTATTTATAGTGTGTATATCGTTATGTCACCTATTTTCGCGATGTACTTTCGATTTCACATCGCGAAATTTTATTACGAATATACTGAAAATATGAACTTTTTCAAGTAATGTAATATACCAGTCGTGATATTTTAATCAATATAAGCTAATTATTGTAAAAAAAATACGGTATTTTAAAACTTTTCTTTTTTCGTCATTCCTGGTTTACAGTCCCTTTAAATAGCAGATAACTACATACGTTTGTGTTCTGCTTTTTCATGAAAAATGAATTTGGAATTTACTTATCTACTTAGCAAGTTTGTTGCATACATATAAAGTGAAACATAACATTTCTCAATATATTTATAGTAACAGACATGCTAGTAGTTTAGTTGCTATTGTGGTATTTACAAACACTAATTCTTGTTAATGAGGTGAGATATGAATTAGTTGGTCAGTTCATGCATAACTGTTCTTTTAAGATGTGAATTCTTAGGAAACTCTGCTTATAACTGTTCTACTGTGATAAGACGTAAAAGGTTACCATACGGCTAATTATGGTTGTGTTGGTAACCATTCTGGTGATCTGTAATTGTGTTGGTTACTGTGCTATTTGTATGTGAATCAGTAGGTAACCATTCTGGTGTGTTGTGATTTGGTTAGATGCTATGTAAGTAAAATTTGAGTCAGCAAGAAACCATTATGGTGTAATGTAATTTAGTTGGTATTTGTGATGGTGAAATGTGGATTAGTAGGTAACCATTCTGTCGTGATGTTATTTGGTTAATTACTGTGCTGGGGAAGTATAAATCAGTAAAGAAACTTTTGTTGAGATGTGATTTGGTTTGTTATGGTTATGATTAAAGGTTGACCAGTAGCTACTAGGTTACTATTATTTTGTGATGTGATTCGGTTGGTCATTTTGATGGTGAAATGTGAATCAGTAGGTACACATCTGGTGTTATGTAATTTGGTTGGTAACTTTGATAGTGGATGTTACTCAGTAAGTTTCCATTCAGGTGTGATGTGACTTGGTTGGTTACTGTGTCGGTGGATGTTAATCAGTACGTAACCGTTCAGGTGATACTACTGGTTTCCAAAGACTACTGACTTTTTCGCTATATCAGGAGGCATAACATAATATTGGGTAGTGACATTTATGTGCACAATTATTTATTTCGTTGATCTTGCATCAACATCCATCAACAAAAAAATGTGGTTAAGTTACACAGAACTGGTTAGGCACCCAGATAGGTCGGATCATATTTTTTATGAACCACAGAAACACACTATTTTGTGAAGTTGGCATGAAACATAAATCTTGTAACAACTTTGTTTTTAACAATCCTTTGTATGCAGATGTACCTGTTATATTTATTTATTTTGAAACACTATAAGTAAAATCGATAACTGCATAATCCATGACTGTGTCCAAGAGATGGCGGTGAAAAGTACCGTGACTCAATATATGAGATGGGAAGAAATTAGTACCTTGAATGTGTATATGAGAAGGGAAAGTATAAGTACCTTGATTGTGGTCATGCTACGGGAAGTAATTATATATAGTACCTTGATTGCGTCAATCTGTCTCTTTGTCGCTTTCTAAAGCGTAGAAACAACACACCCGCGATCAACTGCGCAGACATTTCCCCTCTCAGTGACGTCACTGTGTGTTTTGTTTGTGTTTAACTATGATTAACAGCAACACTATTCGGTGAGTAAAAAGTTTAAACCTATTTATACTAGCTCAATTGCATCGAAAGCCAAAGGTTTATTGAAACGCTATCGAGTCCATTTCCTGGGTAGAACCAGTACTTGATGTCTTTGGGGGAGAACTAAAAAAACGCTCCAACATTGGGGATCGAGCCCATGACCTCCATGTCGCTAGACGGACACCAACACAATGTTAACATAATTATATATAAACAAAAAATATCTTTGAAAATGTAAGATAATTATATATTAAACAAGAAATTTGTTTTTAAACATTGATTATCAACGTTGAAATAAATATTGAGAGTGCATGATCCAAATAAAATTCAAAAGCACCAAAATATATTAAGATGATCGGTAACTTGAATTCTCGGACCCCATTATAATACTCTGTATCAGTTTTCAGTAATTCAAACAGTGTACTCATGCACCGCAAAGAAAGAAAGTAATACCATCGGCTGTGTTACAAAACGTTTATCCTTCATGTTTTATTTGCAAAATGATGTTGAGCACAAGTTAAACATAAATAACTTCAACCGGAGAAGTTGATAGAAAAATGCAAGAAAACTATTTGCTTATAACTGTTACTACAATTCATATCAAAATTAATATTAATTCTAATCGTGAGTTTATAGTAAAAAATCATATTCTGTAAATGAATTCTGTAAATGAGGCATTTATATAAAAAGTGCACAGAATCGTATTGCAGTGACTGAAACCGTTCTGTTCTTCTTGAAACTGAGGATTTGTTTTGTTTGATTTTGCGCCGTTTTAGCAGTATTTCAGTCGTATTTCAGTCAGTTAACAAACTTACACGTTTCCCGGGGTAGCTGGTTTACCAGTACTAAGTGTAAATACTTATAATGTCAGTTACTAAAACAGCCCTACTGTATTCGATGGAATGGGGCGAATGACTTTAGAACGGATTTCATGAACAATCCCGACACTAGTTATGTGGTCGGATTAAATCAGAGGGACTGAAGAATGACAGTAGAATTTATATCACAAAAACACCCATACAACAAGTCCTTTTGTTGCCGGGATAAAAAAATTAAACCCGTGGAGAAAACAAAGCTAGTGCTCGGAACCAGCGCAGATGTTCCGGTACGTACAAATGGGCCGTGATGATCTTCTGGACCGTCCTGACCTGTCTGCACCGGCATAAATTGCTTAAAAACAACTACAACAACTTTCTCAAGTTTTTACTTCATTTCAGGCAAGTTGGTTGATATTATCGTTATTTTTGTTTTTCTTGTTTACTTTTGATACGGTTTCATATAAAGAGCAATTTATTAAACATAAAGTGTCGATTTAATGCTAAAGAAAGTAATTGAACTCTTCAAATTCCGGACTAATTGCAATTCGGATTGTATTTGTGTATTTCGAAGTTTTATGAGGTCTTTTCCGAGCCAGAGGCTGCTTAATGTGTGGACACACAGTGTGTCCGAGCACTCCTACCTATTTCACTTACTAGTCTCCTGAAAGTTGCAGTGCTTTCCACAGGCCATTTAACGGTCCCTCAGCGGGTGCGCTTGAATTTCGAAATCAGAGTTCGCGGGGCGGCTGAAATTTTCCGATCAGTCAGGGCTTCCGCTGTCGTTCGCCAAATTCGCAAATGGCGAAAATTTTGCTAATTTGGCGAATAAAATTATCGGTTGGCGAAAATGCTCGGCGAAACGTTTTTTGCCTGTCAAGTACCATCCCATATAGTAAACTCTTTAAACCGTCGACTGAGCGTCAATACATCATCGTGTTATTAACCAGAAAATTCGATACGAAGTCTGCATCAACACCGGTCTGAACCGGTCTGAACCGGTCTTTGAGACAAAGAAAAATGGCTGGTGTGAAAACAAAACAAAGGTGTAACCGTACATCTTATCGGCTAAAATAAACAAATAACACTGATAAAAGACTGCTGCTGATTCCAATCAATTTGAGTAAAAGCAGTTAGCGAATTAGCGGATAAGCTGGAAAGAAATTACCATGTACGGGAAATTGACAATCGAATTAACGACGGAGTACGGAATAATGAAAATGCGTGTGTCTATTAAAATAACGAAAAAGACTGTTTTTACTTTTAGATACAAACAACAAATATTGAGATCTATTATCAGAAATCTTCGCAGTGAATGTTTTTCACGGAAACCAGTGTTTGCAGATTGGAGTTCAGTATACTCGCAGTTAAAACATTTAAGAAAAATGGAAAAAGACAGACATGATTTGATTTATATGTTAGTGGATCTGTGTTTAATCAGATTCATGTGCATATTCTGCTTTATTATGTTTGTCATGCTGTACAGTTTACTAAAATAGCATTTAACTGGAGATGTGTAATACAAGATACTGAAAGGTAAACAATTAAAATTAATTAATTTAACTCAGTTTAATACATAATTAACACTTACAACTCAAAAAAGTCATTATACTGTATTAAATTAAATACATTGAAAGAGGCTTTGCTTAAAGTGTGCATTTAAGAATCTATAGACTATTGCAGGTTGTATATGCATGTGAAAAGATATTCACGAAACATTATCTTGATTGAAAGAAGAAATTTAAGCAGCACTTTTTAACATACATTTTGAAATGCAGTCAAACATGAACTTAAAAACAAATTTCATTCTTGTATTTATAATCATATTAATAATGCTTT
>VMBQ01007465.1:0-14168 GCA_007657795.1 Dreissena rostriformis | reverse complement strand
TTAAAGTGATATTAGACGCATTTTTCACTGTTGAATTGAGCTGAAAGGAATTAACAGGTCAAAAGAGTTAGTTAAAATGTGGTAACTGACCAATTATCTGCAACTCATCTTGCTTCCAGTTGTTTATAAAAATATATATTATATTCAATATTTTACGTGACTAACCCAGTCCTCTAAGTTAAACCGAGCGGAACTGCCGCTTATATCACTCCCGCTGAACTACGTTACAATGAGAGGTGCGTCTGTACGACAACGCGATAAGGCGTCATAAGTTTCATGTCTACAACGACTACAGCGTCTTGACAGTTATAGACATACACACGCGTTTACACAGGTAAATTCTTTGTTTAAACTTTTTTTTATTTTATGACTTGTCTATACAGGTCTGTAAAACTTCCATTTTATCGATAACATAGGAATAAATTACATGGCAAGGTAAGAAAGAGAACACAATATCCGTATTTAAATTAACAATGGCGTTTACACTTACAAAAACTATTCAAAATTACCGTTATTTACCATTTATTTTAACAACGTCCCGTATCGTCAACAAACTGTGGAAAGACGCTGTAACCGTTGTTGTTATGACGCTGTATCGCGTTGTCGTACAGACGCACCACTCATTGTAACGTAGTTCAGCTTGGGTGTATAAAGTCCCAGATTTTAAACTAACCAAATTAACGTCAAAAACGAAAGTACGGTTGATATTCAAATAATTTATTTTTCTCTTTCTGGGATATTGTTTTAGTATGTTGGTGCTGCATTATCAAATATAAGTGTATATGAAGTGAAAACACCAAAAATAAACAACGGTTGCGATAGACACCTTTATACTGTTAGATGCGTCTTTATCACTTTAAGTTATCGTCAATATTTACCAGAAAATGCTTTTAAAAACGGAATAACCAGGATTATCGGGTATTAATGAATAGAAACTTGAAAAGTAGCAAGTATGCAGTAATACAGTCAGGTTGATACGGATGTATTGGGGAATCGTTCGAGTCGGGATTTAACTATCTATGCAGGAAAGTGTTAAAACAATAAAAACATCTATCTTTATAAATGACTTTATAATGATGGTTTTCCTGAAGAGTCATAGCCTACCAAATGACGTCTTTTGACACTGTTTTTCTTAGAGTTATAACGCACCACAGAACGTCAATTGACACGTTATATTAAAAAAAATCAACGACGGGAGGAGTCACCCCTCCCGAACCACCCCTATCAGTCCCGGGGCCCCTGAACAAATTCCTGTGGAAAGCACTGAGTTGGGACGAATTTCGAATTATAGCTGCTATTTCCAGCTACTTGTTACTGAAACACACTTTCAGACCCCAAAATAAAGGCAACCATACTAAACCAGCAGTTTAGTAGTGTGTTCACCACTGAGGACCACAGCTTTTGCCCAAAACTGATTGGTGACCCATTCCCAACAATTCACAATTTCTCTATTGGCATTGAGGGAGTTAAACGGCTCTAATAGAGACACTTGACCCACACAAGGCCCCTGGACCTGACATATACCAACATGTTTGCTGAGGGAGACTGCAGCTGAAATAGCCCCAGCACTTACTCTTGTCTTTGCTGCTTCCCTACGGCAAGGACGCACCCCATCTGAATGGAAGTTGGCACATATTACCCAAGTCTTCAAGAAAGAGGACGGATGCAACCCGGCTTACTTAATCGCCCAATCTTTCTGACATCAGTACGCTGCAAACTTATGAAAAACACAACGTCCTGGCCGACCAACAGCACGGCTTTCGGCGAAGACGCAGTTGTGAATCGCAACTTATCCTCACCCTACAGGACTTTGCTGCATCCCTTGACACAACGGAATCAGAGGATCAGTCCTAACCTGGCTGGATAGAAAGCTTTCTATCTGGTCGAAGCCAACTGGTCTTAGTTGAAGGACAGTTCTCCAACTTACCCAACGTCACATCAGGCGTCCCCCAGGGCTCTGTCCTTGGACCTCTGCTCTTTCTGGTTTACATCAATGACCTTTCAGGCAATGTTACCTCAAAAACCGGGCTCTTTGCTGATGACACTCCTATACAGAAGGATCAAGACAGCACAGAGATAGAAAAAGGACTGGCAGATGTCCTTCAATCCTTCAAAGTGTGAAGTCATACACAGAGCTCCAGATAAGATGCGTATCATCTGCGTATTTACGCATTGATTTTTTTTTAAACGCATTAAAAATCGGTCCAGTACGTAACATTACGTAATACAAATCTTGGTACGTATTTTTAATCGATTAAAATGCATAACCGGTTTAACCAATAATTCAGTTGAGTTTTAAGTGTAAGTTAACCTTTGAATCAAAAGTAAGTCAATCAAAATAAGCTTGTCATCAAAATGGCGGCCCATCATGTTTGTGGATCAAAAAAGGGACGTTTAAAGCAAACAGCGGCTCCTGCAGGAATATTTTAAAGAAAGTTTGTTCATAAAATCATTTAACATTTATTCTGTTTGCTTTTATTTATAACAAATCATAATATTTCTACATGTAGATTAAACACGCCATGTACTATGTCAGTTTTATATGGAAATGGAAAAT
The DNA here is from genome assembly GCA_007657795.1 of Dreissena rostriformis. NCBI lineage: Eukaryota > Metazoa > Mollusca > Bivalvia > Myida > Dreissenidae > Dreissena > Dreissena rostriformis. The sequence goes on along the minus strand of VMBQ01007465.1, from coordinate 11,611 downwards.
ACCCCTCAATATTCCTAAAAACCCTTTATAGCTGACACAAAGGAGTAAAATACGCTTTAACAATAATATCAGGGGGATGAAATAATCTTTAGAATAAATCCTTATCTGGAGCTCTGGTCATACACTGTGTCACATCTCCAAAAAGCGGCACCCCATAAACATAGTTATTCTTGAATGCTCTGAGCTTTTATCAGTACGTACGTACAGCTCAGAGTTANTAAACATAAAAATGTCAGCGAGAAAAGTGTGTTGAAACATCGTAGTGTTTTTATAGGGAACATGCAAAGGATAACAATCGTAGGTTGCCATTCAGGTAAATTTGACAGGTTTATGAAGTTTATTCATTATTTTCATCAATTTGTCTCGAACGACGTCTGTTTAGTGAAGCGCACAGATTTCATGCGCTGGCTGAACTGCACCCATGTTTATGAAGAGGTGCATATGGACTACCAGAGCCGTCATAGCAAAATTTATCATAGGCTCTCAGGGAGTCCGTTTATATGGACTACTTCTGTATCCCGCTCGAACCCCCACTAAAACCTCTCTTGGGGCGGAGAGCACAAAAACCACACAAAATTATAAGCAATAAACAGTAATGCCAATAAGGATAATGCTAATCTAGGGATAATAAGAATACTGGTCTGCACAATCATTATAAAGAGGCAAACCACTAAATACCAGATATTGTCATATACCAAAAAAATATGTCTCACGTATGTCTATAAAATCGAGTTCAATCAACCTAACACATTGTTACAAACACAATACCTGTTACAATTGACATCGAAATGCGTGTATTTTGTTGAGAAATGCTCAAAACATACACTTGATAACAAACCGTTTATGGCGGAAGTTGTGAATTGTCGATTAGAGCTAAGCGAAAGAAAAGGTTACACTGCACAAATTGTTTTCACCGTAGTATCTGACGATCTGGTCTTATGCTAGCAGTTGAAATTGTATAGTGTAAAACATTGTAGTTTGAATAAGGACACATTCTTATGACTGTATTCTCGCTGCGATCGGATAAGTTGCATGTTCCATAAGTAAGTTCAATAATATGGGGCGTTTGTTTGCATTTTAAACAAAGTGTTATTAAAATAAAGGTACAATGTGGTGTTGGGGTGTTGGTGTATCTTTTACTATTTAACTAAGTGAATGAGATGTATGAGGGTTGAAATGCTATGAAACACTTTCTGCAATAATTAAAATATTTATTGAACATATTCCATATTTGTTGGCGGGTATTAAGCTAGACAATTTAATATGTACATAGAAAATATTGCATACAAACACACGCAAAGTACAAAAATGGAAAAAAAGAAACAGCATAAAATATACTTTACAAACAAATCAAGAAAGAACAAAGAAATGAATATGCATTGTTATAATGAAATATAAACATATACAGCTAATAAACTTCCCTGTGAGCAATCGTGCTTATTGAAAGCGAAAGCCTAAGCGCGATCGAGGGACACCACACATAATTAATGCTCATCTGTTAATGGTCGGCTCAGGTACTACTTTAAAGTAACCCGTGTACTATTAGGTATACTACAATGTTCCCCGGGTACGTATAATACGCTTAAAGGCACTCGGCCAGATTCCGAGGCACTTTAAGTATAGTTTCCATACACCGGGTACTTTGAAGTATATTTTAAAGTACCTGTGGTACCATATAAACACACACAGCCAATAGATTAACATATATTTCCCTGTGTGTGATCGTGCTTAGTGAAAGCGAAAGCTTAAGCACGATCGAGTGACACCACACATAATTTACGTTCAATTGGTCATTGTCGGCTCAGGTACTACTTAAAAGTACCCCGAGTACTCAGAAGTATTCTACAATGTACCCCGGGTACGGAAAATACGCACCCGGTCATACTCCGGAATACTTTTTAAAACCGGTATATATTTTCTGTACCCCGCATACTTTGTAGTATATTTTTTAATTACCCCGGGTACTTTGAAGTAGTATCTGAGCCGACAAATAAAAAAAAATTGGAACTGTCTGTGACGCAAGTGAATTTGGCACTGTCTGCGACGCGAATAAATCGGGCAAAGTTCCAACTCAAAAATGCCGGTATTCTGGCGGTTCCATTGATGGAATCAACGGGCACAAATGCCGCTACGTTGGCAGCTCCATCGGTGGAATCGACGTACACCGAGTGTAGACATGACATAATGTTATGGTGACAAAGGAATGCGTACGATAATCTTACCAGTCTTTAGACAAATTTAACTTTGAACAAACCCAAGAAGGCATAATAGCGGCAATCTTTGATGAGAGAGACGTAACAGACTTTTTTACGACGGGATATGGAAAGTCATTGTTCTACATTGTACCACCGTTGTTAAATGAGTCTAGTCGTGAAAATTCGTTATGGCGACAAAGAAAAGTGTACGCAAATCGTTCGGGTCTTTAGAAAATTTTAGCTTTACACTCAAGGATGCTCAAGAAAAAATAATAGCGGCAATACTTAATGAGAGAGATGTGACAGCTGTTTTGCCGACGGGGTATGGAAAATCAATGTGCTACATCGTACCACCATTGTTAAAAGACCAAAACCAAGTAATGCTTTATTATTTTAAAAAATCATCGCTATCATGTAGGTGATGTTTTGATATTTATGAGCTTTCGCTTGGATATTCGAATGTAGGTAAAAATGCCAGAGGTAAAAATACCAGAGGTAAAAATACCATAGGTAAAAATGCCAGAGGTAAACATGCAAGAAGTAAAGTGGTAAACATGCCAGAGGTAAAAATGCCAGATGTAATATAGTAAAATAGAGTTTTGAGCAATATTGTTTAGGGATATTGAGTATTGTAATAATAGCATTCTTTGCTTATGTTACTGATGACATTTTTCGAATTGAACATTTTAAATTTAGACTGTAATTTTGTTGTTTTGTACTTAACGCATCCTGTTTATTGGTGGTGATTTTTTGTGTCTTTTATAAATCAGTCATTAAAAAAGTTGTTGAATTCTTTAAAAAATATTGGATTTTAATTGTTGTAATGGAATCTGTCTTATTTATATTTTATCTGTGTCTTAAATGTGTCTTATTCATATGTGCTTCATGCTATACAACCTGTGTCTACTATATAACATTTGGCATTTTACCTATGGCATTTTTACCTCTGGCAATTTAACCACTTCACGTCTGGCATTTTTACCTCTGGCATTTTTACCGCACAGCGGATATTCACTTCCATATTTTTCTTCTAAAGTTCTTATGCATGCTCATCTCCATTCTCATCCTCACCTTCATTGATTGCATTCATATTCGTCATCGTTGGCGTCGTCATACGGGTACACATAACAAAAACATCGTTAATAGCGCCAGTATCAAGTTGATTTCGTGACCATGTGTAGATAATGACTTTTGGTACCAGGGGAACTCGCTTCAATAAGCATACCCGACCATATAAACAGATGTTCCCGATAATTGAACTACATTGGGGAAATGAAACCACACTTCTATAATCAATTATACAAACCCCAATACACATCCAATCCGAACTTGCATCTGTTTTGTACCTTGGGAAAAAGAAATTACACTCCTATAATCAATTATTTAAATTTCATTACATATCATATCTGAATTGACCTCTGTTATGTTAATTATACAGCTATATTACACAACCTTCCTTCTCAATTTGATTTATTTGTACTGCATGGTATAAATAAATCATGAAACTATAACTATTTAACTCCGAAGCACATGAAAAGATCGTTGATATAAATGCATGCATGATAACAATAACTGCGGATATAATACGTTTTTGACAAACGACTCTGCTGAAATAAATAAGTGTTGGTATTGTAAACAATCTAAATGTCATTTAATGACTGGAATAACATCAAAGGTCCAATCACATTGATCCAATGTCGTCTGTAACGTCAGGTGTTGTTCCTGGCACATCGAACATGTTGTCTGGTAGTGACGTCATGCGTTGTTCATGGCACATCAACGGTGTTGTTCGGCTGTGACGTCATGCGTTGCCTATTGATGGTTTTGTTCGTCTGTGATATCAGGCTTTGAGAATGGCCTAAATAAGATGTTGTTCCGTCGAATGCGTTGTTGTGGTTGTTGTTGTTGTGAAGAGTATCGAATTGTCGTTTATGTCCAGGCTGATTATCACGTAGTCGGCGTCGCTCGTCCTCTTACTAGGGCTCACACTGCGTAGCTGATTCATGGTTGTTTCCGTTTAAACCAGCGTTGTTGTCATCTGCGTTGTTGTGTTTCTTGTTGTTTTTGATCCAAAGCATCGTTGTTCTTGGGACATGAAGATCTTCGCTTGGTCACGATGCTTGCAAGGTGTTATCTATGGCAGTTTCCCAGATGGCTAAGACGCCGGATATAATTGAATCCAGATGCGTTATCTACGCATGTCAAACAGTTGAACCGCTGCATCAACTCCATAGCGTTAACGTCCCAAGTATTTTGTCCAGTTGTTTCACTTTTGTCCTTCGAAATTTTCTGGCGTCGGGTTATCTTCTAGCAAAAGGACCATGCGTTTACTTTGAGAGTAAAAACTATGATGTCCCCATGCTTTTTATTTTCTTTCAGTAGTGGCTTCACTCCGTTGTGGAAGGCGTTGTGTCGCGATGTCCATAATTCATATACGTAGTCTTGAAATATCGATATTTCATTTGCGTTGTGTTGATACTTTTGTCAATGCGTCAGTTATTCAAAATAATGGCAAACATCCAGAAATATCCCCCTTCATGTAATCTAAAAATAGCGTCATGAAAACCTATTTGAAACACTACCTCAAAAAAATACATTATAGATATTCTTATTTCCTCGAACGTTGTAATTTTATGAAAATTTACAAAAAATACCAACAATTTAAAATGTTTTTTTTTTTTTTTGCTGAATTAAAATGAGTCCGTAAATAATTTTATATTCTAATAATATGAAATTTATATTAGATTCTTCAAATACTCTCAATTATCTGTTCGCCTCTTATTTCATTATTTCTATAACTATTAAAATAATGTAAAACTCCAATACTTCATTTTATTTATTTAATTCTCAATTCAACGGATGTTTAGAAAAAATACCGATACTGCAAAATTGTATTGATTTTGATACTTGCACAATTTCTTCGTACATAATTTTATTTATTAGTAGTAGTATAATTTTATTACATATAAAAGTGAAATTATTCAAAACAATTCTTATGAAAATATCATGACGTCTTTAAAAAAATGAACTCCCCATTCTGTTTGCCATAATTTTAAAATAACTAACCTGTTTCCATGCCACGCGTTGTGTTCTTTTCTCCCGTGATAATCCGATTAGTGGTTTTTTCTTTTACTTCTCGGTTCATATCCTAGGTCACGGTCACCATAAAAGTACTGTGTAACATAATGGTTGTTAAACACACGAACAAACAAGTCCGTTTATATGTTCATCGCGATTTATTTCTGTTGAATATTTTCTAATACAACGCTTGCTAATGTTCATGAACTACAATTTAACCGCGCGGCGGCCAACATGGCCGCCACGACACGAAAGCGTGACTGCTCTACTCGATTGTCAAACTAAGTCTGTAGAATGCTGAATCTCTTACAACAAAACACAGCATTTTATTCTGAGGTAAATAAACATAAAATTTAGATATGTCTTATCCCATTCTTGATTGGTTGACTGTTCTCTTCCCCCGATTTGCTAAACCCACCCCTTCGAATAACTCTTGTTGATTAGATGGATAGCTCATGCATCTACCACACGTCACAGCAGAAAAGTGCAAGACACAAATATTTACGTTTGGCCAATATGTTCGTGATGACCATGTGTAGATAATGACTTTTGGGACCAGGAGACCTCGCTTCAATAAGCATACCCGACCATATAAATAGATGTTCCCGATTATTGAACTACATTGGGGAAATGAAACCACACTTCTATAATCAATTATGCAAACACCAATACACATCCAATCCGAACTTGCATCTGTTATGTACCGTGGGAAAATGAAATTACACTTCTATAATCAATTATTTAATTTTTATTACATATCATATCTGAATTGACCTCTGTTATCTTAATTATACAGCTACGTTACATCGCGAATTGCTTGGAATGGTTACCTTCATGCATAAATATAGACATTACTCACTGGGACGCGAGATCTTAGTGAGGACAGATCATTCCTAGTTACGATGGATTATGTCATTCAAATCTCCCACGGATCAAATGGCGTGATGGATGGAGATTATGGCACAATTCAATTTTAAAATTGAACACCGAAAGGGTTCAAAACACGTGAACTGTGATAGCTTATCTAGGATACCGTGTGATCCAAAGGAGTGTGACTGTTATGACGCGAATTCCATACTGGAGAATTTACCGTGTAAAGGCTGCAAGATCTGCTTAAAGCCTCATAATAAGTGGTCAGAATTCGCAAAGGTAGATGATGAGATACCTTTATTTACCAGGAACGTTTCCGCTTCCGGGATAAATAATGGATGTACACGTTTTCATGCTGTGCGATCATTTCTCTACTATTGGAATATATTAGTTGTGTTTTTAGCCATGATACTCAGTAATGTGAAAAGTGCACTACACAAAGTTACAGGTAATGTTTTGCGTCTCAGGATTCGAGGCAGGGGACCGGAAAGTGAACAGAGAGTATCTTCGGAAGGTGTGGAAGAGGGAACAATTGGATTAAAATCTAACAAAATTGACACTACCCTCAATGTTGATGATCAGTTCAAGCCCTCGCTCTTTGTTAATCAGTCTCCAGAGAGTATGGCAAAGTTGCAGAGGAATGACCCAGACGTGGGTCGTGTTATCATCTGGTTGGAAGAAGGCCGAAAAAAAAAACCAGAGATGTTATTGCTTGTGAATCACCAATAGTTCGTAATTTGTGGCTAAAATGGGACATCTTACACTTGAGGAATGGTGTATTGTTCCGTTATCTCCCATGTTAGGAAATGACAGTAAAAGAACAGTTAGTGTAACCATCATTACTAAAGAAGAATGTTCTAAAATCATGTCATAGTTTGAAGTTATCATGCAGCTCATCTTGGTATAGATAAAACAGTGTTCAAAGTGAAATCATATTTTTATTGGTACAGAATTAAAGATGATGTCAGAGATTTTATACTTAACTGTACAGTTTGTGCAGCTCGTTAAAGACCAACTAAACAAGGGCGACATGGAAGTATGGAATATTCAGTCTCGTTTCCCCTGGACAGAGTGTGTACGGATATTGTCGGTCCGCAAAGCAGCTGCTTAATCATTGAAGCGTTATAAAGCGTATTAAAGTGATTGTATTTTGAACAAATATTTGATATTTTAGCATGACAGGTATGTGAACTCTGATCATTATCCTGAAAAATGGACATACCATACCATAATCCCATTACATAAGGAAAGACAAGCTACCGATGTCAATAATTATAGAGGAATCACCCTGCATAGTTGTCTATCTAAACGTTTTATGCCAGTTGTTATTAAAAGGCTTAAATACATTTTTAGTAACATTAACATCCTTTCTGACCCACGATTCTGATTAAGAAAATGGTGCTCAATACAATTGACGAAATATAGAGCTACATACATATATCCTTAGTTAAAAAATATGTCAATGAAAATTAAATATTGTATATAATACAATGTATTCGTTAAACGTTGAAGTGATGAAATGCTTAGATACTATATACAGAAATGCATTCTGGCTCAAAATGTTCCAATGTGGTAAAGAAGGTTTTATTATTAAGAAATATTATAAGAATGTAGAAAAATGTGAAGTCGTGTGTTAAGCATGGTTTGTCCTATTCTGAATGTTTTAATTATGCTTTAGTTTTATGTCAAGGCGAAGCTATGTCTCCATAGCTATTTTCTTTATTTGTAGAAGGTTTCGAATTATTTTTGCAGAACCGAGTTTCTTCCGGTTTAAATGTTAAAGACATAGTACTTTTATTGCAACTATTTGTCGACGATATGGCCATACAATTTTCAAAATCATTATAATATTTGATCTACAGATTGCAATTTTCGGGGCTTAAAATTAAATATTCGAAATAAAATACTATAACAGTAGTATTTCGAAAACGAGGCAGAATATTACATAGTATATGATGACGATATTATAATTGACCAAAATGTAAATGTATCGTGTTCATACGATGTACACTGTATAAGTCTTAATAAATATTTGTATAGTCTTGTCTTGTCCAATTATTTTAGCACCATCGTACTTCCAATATAGTTATTTCAATTAAAGTGGGTGTATTAATATCGAACCACAACGTCCGGCGATGTCACCATGGTGTTTCATACCGAGCGTTGGCTTTCTCCGTATGAAAATTAGTAGCAATCGTGACTTTTTTTCAAATGGATTTGGCTATCTTAGTATTGTCTTACAATGCGGACTGCCTCATTTCATTTTCGATATAATATTTCATTTTTGTCAATTGCATCGGAAGTTGATATTTATGGAATAAAGGTTTTTCATTATAATTTTTCAGAGAACTTGCCGAATCTAAACATCACACACGAGCCAATGCGCGAGCCTTTTATTGATCGGTTACCAATGAGTTCCGACTTGTTATTTGTTAGTCAATAACCATTATATCTATTATAAAACTGAAACAAAGCTTCAAACAGCAATATCTAGTATATTACTTGCTTTTATAGACTCAATACTTGTATTTAAAGTAAAACAATAGGACATGAAGCAAATTTAAAAATACATGTAGATACATATATTTCCAGGAATAGTAAAAAGAATATTTAATTCTTTGAAGTCGTGAAATAATTTTCGGACACAACTGAGCATTTATAGTTCGTGACGATAATTACTGCTCAGTATGATGTAGAATACATTCAACCGACCCAAAAAAAACGTGTTTATAAAGACATACACAAAATGACATTGATTTGTTATTAAATTCAAAAAAAGATTGTGATAACAAAGAAAATCGTTATTTCTATCAGAAAGTTAATTTTTTATGCATACTGCAATCAAAGAAAAAAACTGTTGGAAAAAACTTAAAAATCAAAATGAGTTTGTTAAGACCAGTCGTTACTGCCTTACTGAACGATTGAATTACATTTGGACAAATGTGTCGCTTTCTGAGAAAACTGGGCAATGCATGTGCGTAAAGTGGCGTCCCAGATTAGCCTGTGCAGTCCGCACAGGCTAATCAGGGACGACGATTTCAGCTTTTTTTTAATTTTTCGTTTAAATGATGTCTCTTCTTAACAAAAATCTTGTTTAGGCGGAAAGTGTCGTCCCTGATTAGCCTGTGCGGACTGCACAGGCTAATCTGGGACCACACTTTACGCACATGCATTTTGTCCAGTTTTCTCAGAACGCGACTCAAATACGAACGATCAGGGGACATTTGGAACAATAAATTTCTTTTAAAAACTTATTCGGCGTATATCCTGACTTTGAAATAAAGGTAGATTTACGTTTCTAAGTTTTCAAATTAAAAACCAAGGTTAAATTATTGGTGTGTTCTTTTTCACTTAATAGTCGCTTGAAATGTTTGTTATGAAGTGTACGTTTATTAAACCACATAATAGTGTGCCTTTTACTACGTGAGATCACATCATATGTGTCCTCACATGTTTTTTTATGAATTAATTTCTTCGTCTTCGAAACAATTGGTATGTTGATATTTGATCAAGACGCAATTTTCTTTCCACACATTCAAATAACACTGTTACACCCGCGTCAGGCGAAAATTGGTCGGATATGCATACTGAATAGGCTTCTCTGGACACAAAACCTTGCGTGTTTATAAATAGCGGAAAGCGTAGCCCCTGACCAGACTGCGCGGAAGCGCAGACTGGGCTGGAGCTACGCTGGCAGCATATTGCATAAGACTCATATTCTTATGTCGCGGGTCTTTGAAATGTCATTGCGTCTTGTAAATGGAACATCAAACCGCGATACTTTCCGATAGAACATTGAAGTCACACTGTGTTATATATAGCAAACTGGCAAATGTCGGAAGCCTATTCTGGCTTGCATACGTCACACATGTGTGGCTAGATAATTAAACGATTTTCCTTCTATCATGGACAATATACGATTTCGGTAGTTTTGTCTCACAATACAAAACAAAGGGCATTTACCGATAGGTTTTCATTCATTTCTTTCCCTTAAAGTCGTGTTATTTCATATCTTGAAAGCAATACTGTGTTATCAACATAAGGCGTTTATTTATAGTACATTCCATATTCCCCTGACGATTTACTGACACAGCACTGGCCCTGCTAGTCCTTGGGATGGAATTTACCGGCAATGAGAGTAGTCCGCATCTCTCTACACTGAACAGTTTAACATTATATACTATAAAGACGCGGTGATGTTGCCAATGTTCTGGAGGGTTATGCTCAAATCAGCCAATGGAATGAATGAACTATATTCATTCGGGTCTGCTGGCGTTACGTAAAATGTAATTTAAGGTGAAAAGCTGGGTTAAACAGCTACGACGAAAAAACACAGATCTTTATGAGTACTGGTGGTTATATGAGAAAAACTGGTAATGATGAACAGGAACATTGATGTCATGAATGGTCTAACATAGATAAGAGCAGCTTAGAATATATGTAAATACTTAGCATGTGACAATGGATGAAGTTCAATTAATTGTACCTGAAAAAAACATTGTTTTGTTCCAAAAATAAACCGAGATTTTGTTCTTACCATCATCTATATTCGGGAAATGTATGTCATATGACAGTTGTGTTCAACATTGCCTGGAATTATTATATTTATGGAGACAAAGCATTAAACGAGTAGTGCATTCTGAAGAACTACACAATTAACAAGTACGGTATAATTTACTTACAACAGCAAATTACGTAACAACATTTTATTTTTTACAATTTACATAATTATTAAGAATAAAATGCACACACATATATTACAATATTCTTTTTGTTTTGCCTGTTTCAAAAACATTTAGTGGTGTATCGGAGCTATTCCATTATATTTAAAATGTATTTCTTGATTTTGGTTCGTTCACAAATATTGTGATATAGGAAAATATTACAAATATATAAACAAAATTGCTCTTTCAAAATCTCTTAATACCACACCTACCATTGTGTTGAAGGCTGTTATGCAATTTAAGAATGCTATTATATATGAATATAAACATGTGAGACGCGCTTTATACATTAAGTAATAGAAGAGAAGCTTAATTAATATATTTATTATTAGAAGAATTCAAGGCTGTTCTGCACTGTAATCATGTAAACGTCATTTGTGAAAATGGAATGCATGCAAGCAATATAAATGCAATTCCACAAAGTGTGTGAATAAAACCTTATAAATTGTGCTTGTAACCCATCTCTGTGCCCATTTTAGAGCAGCAAGTTCATATTTTTTTTCAATTAAAGAGTCAATCAGCTCACGAAATAGGTAATAAGCCGCTATGATGCCGTTCGTGTCGTCATTATTTGTTGACAAAACAAACCCACCACACCTTGCAGTTATACTGTAGCTCTCAACGACTAACTTTATATATGTGTCGCGTTCTGAGAAAACTGGGCATAATGCTTGTGCGTAAATTGCCATCCCAGATTAGCCTGTGCGAATCAGGAACGACAATTTCCGCTTTTATGGAATTTTT
>VMBQ01007464.1:25269-43430 GCA_007657795.1 Dreissena rostriformis | reverse complement strand
TAGTAGTTGTGGATATAACTCATTATCATCAAAGCATCTCGTTATAATGAGTAGTAGTGGATATATTCCATGCATTTCTAAGTATCGCCTTATAATTAGTTGTAGAAGTGGATATAGCCCATGAGCTTCAAAGTATCTCCTTATAATGGATAGTAGTAGTGGATATACAACACGAACTTCAAAGAATTGCAATTAGTTTCCATATGTTTAGGTAAAACTTATGATTACATGTATATCCTAGTTTGTGTATTGCTGTAAGAAGTTTACTGGATGAGTTTCAAGTAATTTTAGATTAAAATGTTATGCAGAGCACTACATATTTCCAGATAGAAAGCAAAATAAATATGTTACCATTATACAATACATTTCCATCAAGCATAATTGATGGGCCGATAAACACTGAGGTTGAGTTTTGATATACGTTTGCTTGGGTTGCCGTGCATAAACACAAGTGATCAGTGTGGCCATGTGCTAAGTTTAGATACTTCTTTATGCGTTTACAATAAGACGCATGGAAGGATGACGTTATTCTAAGTTTACAAAAACATTATCGAGTACCGTGTAAGAAGTGTTGCCCAAAGATTGTTTATTGATACATGAACATCGATTGGAAGTGTCAATGGATAGCAATGTTACACCCAATCAGTGAGTCTAACATGTTTAAAGGGACTTCCCAGGCTTTTGTATTTTTGAAAAATCTCATTAAATACTAGCAAATTAACTAACAAGCCTATAAGGTTTAAATAGCTGAAGCTTATTACGATATCAAGAAAAACAGAAGCATAAACGATATTGCCTTCCCGGGATTCGTACCCGGGACCTCTCGAAGCAGAAGCGTTTGCGCTACCATCACGCAATACATTCGTTCATTATTTGTAGCGAATTATTAACATTAGTATGCAAATATGCAGTAAAATCGTAACACACGCTATATATTATTTTTCTGATATAGATTTAATAGTAATTAACAAATACTTTTAACATGTTTTTAGTCAGAAGTATTGAAGTATTATTTCTCTTGTTTAAACGTAATGTATACATTATTTTCTGAACCTATGACAATGTTTTCGAAAATCATCATTTTTCAAAACTGTGAACAAGTCCCTATAATAGCCATACATAAAACAAGAACAAGTTGTGCATTGATTTATTATGTCTTCATGATGTTTGCTGCTGATGCCATCAGGTCTAGATGGCGACATCAGAGTTCGGATGATCATAATTTCCACACCAAGAATGTGGCAAACAGAGCTATACTGGAGATCTGCTTACAGACATGTAACTGTGATGTGTGTGTTTGTGATAAGGGGAGGGATTGAGAAATGTGCAACACAGAGATCATGGACACTTTGGTATAATGGATATTGTGTCATGCTAGTGATTCCCAATTATGAAGAAACGTATAGATCTCTGAAGACAATAGTAATGGTTCTATCGTGGAAATGAACTCAACAGTTTCGCAATAAGACGTTAAGGCTTCCAATTCAAACCATCTTACATTTATAGGTTTGAAGTAAAACTAGATAAGATTTTAGAATGCCTTTTGCTACTCATTCAGATTTCTTAACGCCTTTCTAGAAGGCACACATGTTTGTAACAAATATTTTATACTAGTTTAATACAAAACTGTAGTTTAAGAATGCAATAACGTTAATATGTTTGTTTCATTAGTCTTAACAGCATATTATCATGAAATAGTGACATTAAATATAACCATTGTATTATATATTTATGTAGGTGACTACAGTTTATCCAAGACAACCCGGAAGTTGGCCCCACGTTCAAGCTACAAGTCCATAGACAGCTACTAGACAGATGTGTTGAAACACATTTTGTTACCACAATCAGGTCTGAGAGCTGGACTTGTAGTCCCAAAGATCCCCAAAACACATATGTTAAAATCATTGTACAATAAAATAAAGTCAAACTTTTGCGCATAGAGACCCCTATAACCTTACCTTTTCTTAAAGAGCATTCCAAGACGCAATGAGTTAAACAATACAAAATATAGGTCATGCGATATGCAAGAAAGAACTCGCCACGAATCAAAGATCACTGTTTTACGGCCATCTATTTACCGGCTTCTCTGCAGTTCATGGGGGTTTCCCGCCATCTGTCAAAGTCTCCTGTAGTCTCAAACCTTCAAGCAAAAGAGTGAATTTCTAGTAAACAACAATGTTTTTCCTATCACATGCCCAAAGAAATATTCTAAAATTAAGTCATGTCAAGTTTACATACAGCGAATTGTGTCCTCAAATAAATGATGTTCTTGTTTTTAGAGAGTATAGCATTGTTGCAGTATGCCAGATACCACTTATTGTCATCAATAAATAATTCTTAGTAAATGATGCTACATTTTGTGAAAGAGATTATCAAGTTAAATTTAAATAACAAAATATTGCAAAAACAAATTTCATATATTTTATTAATAAGAGTAAATGAACAATCTATCCGGGATTTTACATATCGCTAAAACGGCCCTGTTTATGCAGTTCAGTTTGTGCTAAACACGTCACTGGTTGGGGGATATTGGAAAGCATATGTACGATTGGATTTAAAATAACACAAACAACAAAAATTATGTATTTATTTTTTATCTTCATTATCTACCGTTTTAATTAATATAAAGAAATGCTTTTCTACAATAATGGCAATAGTACACAACTGTTAACGTTCCCAGATGCCGCCATAAAATGTATTAAAGCCATGGAATAACTCACTCAAGTATTATCCCATCTTGTGGGTGCCAGCAAACGTTAACGACCTAAGAATTGTGAACTACCCCTATAGAATATTTGAATATTTTAGAACCGTTTATTGTGTTTCTCTTAACAGGCGCTACAGTTTCTTCTACAGCCCCTGCTAGAGGCCCTGGTCTATCTCGATAGGAAGATCTGGTTGGCTGAGAACGGTTGCTATGGAAACATAGTTAATGTGTTGGACGAGTTCATGTCGCCGAGGAACCTAGCTCTTGTTGCTAGAAAAACAGTTGGACAAAGAACGAAAACATCCCAGATACTGTTCAATTGATTGTTATAACCTGTTATTATGGTGTGAACTTGTTGATCTGACATAGCATTTTAATACGAAAAAGCTATTTACTTAAGCAAAAAAGTAAAGAGTCCGAACTGTATACAATCTCACTTGTATGCAAAGGCCTTGTCTGACTTAAATACGTATTTATTGAACATTGAAACGTATGTAAAAGTCCAATTATAGTGTAAGTGGTTGAACACAACTGGAGATTTGTTCGTCAAACATTTCGACCAATGATTGACGGCGGGAGTTCAGTTCGGAAATACGTGTTTGAAAGGTCAGTTCGCCCTCAGAACACGTCCTGGTTCCGTTCTCCCTGAGTTTTTTCCTCAGATTAGGGGTGTAAAAGTAAAACGTCCAAACTAATGCGTAGTAATTGATCACAATCAATTAAATGTTCATTCTTGTATCATATGTTTTCCAAGTATCCAATTAACGACTTCACTAAAAGGCAAGTTGCCATTCAATCTTAAGCAATAATTGTTGAACATTTTATTTAATAAAGTCTGTCAGTTACCTTTAAGTTTAAATAATTTAAGAATGTGTCAAACCTTTAATAACACATTTTAGGCGTCTAGTGTATCGTAATGCATACAAATAGGGCAAACAAACTCAGTGCAACTTGACCCGTTATCAAGGCGAACGGAATCAATACCGCTTAACAATGTATGTTGATATTAGAGCAGGAAGACTGCATAAGTATGAAAGAAACTACCATAGATTGAAAACTTTAAAGTCTCTAGATACGATAACAAACATCATTGATCTAAGAACAAATAACAGGTATTTGAACAGTAAATTAAAATAAGTAGAATGACCATGTTATTATCATAACATCAAATATACACAATATATATTAGAATATAATGACATATTTGCGTTTTGAAACTTTTTTAAAAATCAGATGATCGGAAAAATGTTCCATAAATAGCTGACAAAGAAGTAAAATTGTAGTGACCAAAATAGAAATACTCCAAAGTATCAGAGGTTATTAATATTAGTTCTGTCCAAGTTGAAAATGAGTCCTAGACAAAAAAGGTTTGATGTTAATTGGAAAATTATAGTCTGGACACGACTTATTAAGTGAGTAATATCATTAGATTATCAATCAATTCGAAAGGGTACGAGTGAACCAAAAGAGGTACCGTTTACTAGAGAATGAGTCGGCCTGTTACTAATTTGTATAGGTTTATTTATTTTTATTTATGTTGTATAGTTCTTGCTCAATTATGAATAAAATAATGCTCAACATCTGGGGACTCTATATCAAAACATTGTATTATATCTATTCAAAAACAAGGTTTTTATTTGTGTGTAAAGTTTACTAGGTACTGTGATGAATTATAATAACTATACTAAGAAGGTCTATAGCCAAACAGTGATGATAAATAACCATAGTTTGAAGATAGATAACACTATTCTGAAGATAAATAAACATCCTGTGAAGATAATTAAAATATTGTGACGATTTATAGCCATACTGGGAAGACAAATGACCATACTGTGAAGATAACATATTTATTAAACAAAAACATTGTGTATCCAACATAAACAAATATCAGTCTACAGGCAGTGTTTTCGTTCGTTTCTCTCTCCATAAACCTCTGCAACGGACTCAATACTGATAACAACAAAATGGAAAGAGACTCAAACATGAAATTACATTTTAGTGACAATAATTTTATCATCGGCGTCAGTGTAACAAAGATAAGCTTGTCAATACTATTTGAGATTGAGATTAAAACGACTCGATTGATTTCTTATATTAAAATCTAAACTTTGACATTGATTGTTGATTGGTTGTGTTGTGATTGGCTTTAAAAATATGCTTATCACAGCCACTCTTTCCTTACCTTTGATTAAATTAAGTCAGTTGCCAGTTACCGGCATAAGTATTTGCCCTGGTAACAAACTAACCCGGGTAGGTGTATGTTGTTGAACTCACCGCTTTGGTATATCCGAAAATTATAGTGGATACTACGAAAAAATCTAACAAACTATAACTAACTAACACACAAATCATTGCTATGCTTATCACTACGTTTCGATTATCGAATCGGGGCATTATTATTGAGCGCAACTCTAAGAACAAGTGTGTACATAAACAAACTGTAGTAAGAATGAATACCATACAAATACAGTTTAAGCTGAGGTCAGCGCCTTTAAACAGTAAATGAAAACATACTAAGTCTGCCACTAGCCAATAATAAATCACAGCACACACGAACGTTCAAACACATTTAGCAATGCATTTATACTTTCAATTCAAATAAAAACGATAAAACGATAATATCAATGCAATTTATTGCATCTTTATTACTCAAAGCTTACGTATTCACTATAACAACAGAAAAGCAAGAACATATATGAAATTATTGTATCCATTCTATTTGACAAGATTTCAAAAGCTATCACGTGCGACTTCTAACAACTTCTCAATAAATTCAGCATCTTTGTTCTATACGGCACCACGAGTTCATATTTAAATATAACAATAAACACTTGTGCACGCGACACAATCGGTTAAACATTTTAATGGTTTATCAATTTGATCCCGTTGATACATTGGGTTCATGACCGTTCAGCACGATATATCGGAGTCAGCTTTTAATATTATGAACTACGTAAACGTCTACAGCCTGGATCCAAGTCCCAATATTGTGACATATTAAACGGATTATCTAAACTTCATTTTATTTAAAAAAAAAAAACTTTTTCACTACTAACACTAACGCCTTACTAGTTATTATTGTATATATTGATATTATATGTTAGTATATTGACATGAACGAATCTATATATGTATGTGTATAATTTAACAATTTATGAAATCCGTTTACTTTTCTTCGTGTCAAGGTCTAGGCACTGTATAAGTCAAAATGCTATATTAACAATAATTATCCTCTCCCACCATAAACACCCACGGTAAATATGATATATACAAGTTGAAACTGCATTATTATAATGTGGGAGAACATGCTTATCTGTCTCTGTGTAAGTCAGAGTTTATTTACAGGTCCTCTCAGCGTCTTGGCGACTGCAATATTTCCGGACATGCCCCTGTGACTTTTCAGGGAATAGTAGAGGCTGACAACATTTTATAGTAATGAACACAATAATGGCCCATGAAAATGTATCATCTTCAAATACTTTGGAAAGCAACAATTCTTGTCTCGTATAAAGGTAAATAGCGATTACTTCCGATGTCCGTTTAAAAGGGTGATGGTTACGAATAATATGATTACTAATGTTCTCCATTTGAAAAAAAAATCTACATTAAAGGCACCAGTTTAATACCCATTGACTCAATAATGCATATATCAAACTGTTGTAAATTGTGGAAAGTAAAAAAAAAAAATCGTTAAACAATCATTGACGACGCGTATTGCATAATACGGGCATTACATCATCATTGCTTTTAGAATCTCATGCAGATCATCAACCCGAGTTCCTTCAATGTACATTCTTTGTTGAACCTCTCTGCATATCTCAAACTGACGTTCCTGTATCGCTTCCAGCATAGAATCCGACACATTCACCACATTAAAATTTAAATGATTATTCTCATCTTCATATATGCAATGTTTTAATCTATTCCTGAACTTCTGCTCCAGCAGTTCAAGCTCCACTCTTTTCTTGATGTACCATATCATGGGTTCTGGGTGCGAGATTATTGCTTGCCGTATCTTCGGCAATCTTAATAATAGCGTTGAACCTTCGTTCATCATCTCAGTGATAGTTTCTATCCAGGTACGCTTTCGCTCTTCATCCAGTCCACAAGCAGCCAATAAATTCCTTTCTGGAATCATATAATATGGCATATGGATCTTTAATATTGCCGTCCTTAGTTGTCCCAGTCCTTCCCGAAGCCAATACAACAAACTACTTTCATTGAACCGTGCTTGTTGATTGCTTTCCGAAAGCCCAAATACAATGTTTTTCACTGTGTATGATGTAATTTCTTTCTTTATTGGCTTTAATACTTCCTTAATCACCATTTTCAGTATAACATATACGTACACCTGGATATTATGAAGACTGCACACAAATTCATTCTCCCCGGTATTAAAGCAGATCCTCAATTCTAAATGCTGATATTCACTACCCTTAAAACCAACAGGTGTCACACATGCTCCCATTGTTACGACTTTGTGAACGATATCCGGTGGTGGCCAATAGCGACCACGTTGTGCCCATCTCAATAGTATGTCAGGACAGTGATAGCGAAAAGAAGGGACCACGTCTCTATGCAATGGTCCAATTGAATACGGTATTGATGGCCCTGCACGTTCATAGCGCACCATGCCTGGCGTATTTTCAGTGTAATAGTAATAATCAAAATATAAAGCACTGCTTAGGACAACATGCCCATTTTCATCTTCACAAAGAGCATCGCGAATCATTGGTGGAATCATTGTACCACGTCTCTCTAGTAAATAAAGCCTACAGTGTCCTTGATAGCACATGCTGGAGTTTAACGTAAACACAATACTATTCCTTGGTAATTTGTCAGAATTAACAGCATCTTTTAAACACATGACGCCTCTTGGTACACACACTAGATCCAAGTCACTTTCAAACACGCGTGTCAGTCCCTCTGCCTTACTACCCGTAGTTATGCTTATTGCATTACGGAACCGTGCATTATTTAGCCTATCATACTCTCTGTAGGCGTCTCTCCGTGCCTGTCTGATGTGAGACCCATACCCCAGGAAGTTCATCACAGTGCAGGTATCTACGGAGACATTCTCACACTAAACCTGAAAGTGCTAAAACATTTAATTGCAGGAAATAAAGTATACTTAAAGTATATAATTGCTCGTAACGATAGTAGTTAACATCCCCTTTGTACAAACCTTGTACAAACCCATACAAGATATACTCTTATTTCGTCATTTTGAAATTGATTTGTTAAATAAAAACGAAAACAGTTTTCATTCCGTAAAAGTTTCAATAATTAAGCAAATACATGTGCGCATGTGTTAATGCGTTGCAATGTTTAATCTTTTAAAGGATAATCAGTATTACCAACCAAAATGAAAACATATACCAGTAGCTCGAAAGTGACTACGTATACAGAATTACTCACTAAAAAGTGACTACATGAGACCAGTACTCACTGGAGAGTGAGTAAATATATACCAGCTTTCAATGGAGAGTGACTGCCAATACACTAGAACTTACTGGAGAGTGACCAAAATAAAACCAATACGCAATGGTGAGTGATTACAATTACATAAATACTCACTGGAAAGCGACTTAACATAAACCAGTACTAACAAGAAAGTGACTACACATACATCAGTACTCACTGGCAAGTCACACTCACTAGTAATCACTGGAAAGTTACACTCACTAGTACTCAATGGAAAGTTACACTCACTAGTACTCACTGGAAAGTCACACTCACTAGTACTCACTGGATAGTTTCTTTGCATTTACCAGTTCTAACTTAAGAGTTACTACACATACACCAGTATTCACTTCAGAGAGACTACACATACACCTGTGCTTACTTGTGAGTGACTTTTCATACACCATTACTCTCTACAGAGTGACAGCACATACACCAGTACTCAGTAGAGAGTGACTGCGCATGCAACAGTTCTAATTGGATAGTGGCCGCACAAACATGTACTTACTTGAGAGTGACGACTGTAAAGGCCCCTGTGACGTAGGGATTGCTCATCATCGTACTTAGCAAACCAGAAGCCATCTTCCGCCATATCTGCAAATATGTAAGTAAAAATCATCATTATAACCAAGCTAAGTGGTGTATATTTTATGTAATGGATACATAACAAAGTAGTTCCTCTTCGGACGTTAATGTTAGTTTAATTGTCTTTCAACAACTAATCATGAAATTGTACCATTCGATGGCGAATTCTATTTTTTGCTTACATAGACAAAAATAGTTTAACGTGGCGGTGTTGTTGTGTACATGTGTACTTTAGTAACTCATATCCAAATGCAATAGAGCAAAAAAACACACTTATTTTGGTTAGGAAATGACAGTTTTGGATGTGCACGCTATATACGACAATATGAATTACATGTTCATTCAAAGGTAAACTCGCCGTTATTTTAATTTGATTTTTTCCTGAGAAGTAAGCGTCTGATCTACTTATCTATAGTCAGCAATGATATTTCATTTCAGTAAGATACTAACATTTGAGAGTGGTCGAGCGGGGAAAAATTATTGAAAATATTATTCTTGACTATTAAGTTCCACTCTAAATAGTACCGGCTTGCTAATAGTTTTCTTGTTACTTTAACCAATGTTTTAACAAGGTATTATTATTTTGTAAAGAAAATAGCATACTTATTTGTTGTGAGTGGCATATCTGGTTATTTTACATGTTTCAACTGTGCTAGAAATGCTTTTGAGCCAGTGTTGTAGGGTTATGTAATAGATAGTTCTATTTTACATGTAGGCATCTTGAAACTCATGCTACTTATTTCGTATTTAAAATTATAATAATAACAGAATCAGTAATCAGTTATGTAAACTATATATGATTATCCTTTTAGGCATATCAAATTACTTTCATTATAGATAGTACAAAACCTTGAAATATACGCACATCTTTATGGTTCGAAGAAAGTTGCAAGAGCCTTAAACAGCTGTCTACGTCTGTCAACGGGTGTACAAAAACGATCCTTCAGTTGAGAATAGAACATCACAAATAAAGTAAATTATGGTCAACTTTAAGTAACTCAAACTCAACAAAATTTTGGAAATACATAAACATATATAAGCTTAATATAACCTGGTATACCTAAAGACATGTATGTTATTAATGTTAAAAAACTCCATCGCCATATACAATTGTGCTAAAATACAACTTCTACGTGAACTGCACATACACCATTACTTACAACTTCTACGTGAACTACACTTACACCAGTACTTACAACTTCTACGTGAACTACACATACACCAGTACTAACAACTTCTACGTTTACTGCACATACAGGCCAGTACTTACAACTTCTACGTGAACTGCACATACACCAGTACTTACAACTTCTAGTTGAACTACACATACACCAGTACTTACATTTTCTAGTTGAACTACACATACACCAGTACTTACAACTTCTAGTTGAACTACACATACACCAGTACTTACATCTTCTACGTGAACTGCACATACACCAGTACTTACAACTTCTACGTGAACTGCAAATACACCAGTACTTACAACATCTACGTGAACTGCACATACACCAGTTCTTACAACTTCTACGTGAACTGCACATACACCAGTACTTACAACTTCTACGTGAACTACACATACACCAGTACTTACAACCTCAACGTGAACTGCACATACACCAGTACTTACATCTTCAACGTGAACTGCACATACACCAGTACTTACAACTTCTACGTGAAATGCACATACACCAGTACTTACATCTTCAACGTGAACTGCACATACAGCAGTACTGACAACTTATACGTGAACTGCACATACACCAGCACTTACAACTTATACGTGAACTGCACATACACCAGTACTTACAACTTCTACGTAAACTGCACATACACCAGTACTTATAACCTCAACGTGAATTGCACATACACCAGTACTTACATCTTCAACGTGAACTGCACATACACCAGCACTTACAACTTCTACGTGAACTGCACATACACGAGTACTGACAACTTCTACGTGAACTGCACATACACCAGTACTTACATCTTCAACGTGAACTGCACATACACCAGCACTTACAACTTGAACGTGAACTGCACATATACCAGTACTTACAACATCAACGTGAACTGCACATACACCAGTACTTGTAACTTCTATGTGAAATGCACATACTACAGTACTAACATCTTCAACGTGAACTGCACATACACCAGTACTTACAACTTCTACGTGAACTTCACATACACCAGTACTTACAACTTCAACTTGAACTGCACATACACCAGTACTTACAACATCAACGTTAACTGCACATACACCAGTACTTGTAACTTATATGTGAAATGCACATACTACAGTACTTACATCTTCAACGTTAACTGCACATACACCAGTACTTACAACTTCTACGTGAACTGCACATACACCAGTACTAGCAACCTCTACGTGAATTGCACATGCATCAGTACTTTCAACTTCAACGTGCAATGTACCAGTACTTACTAGAGAGTTACGACTGTAAAGGCCGCTGTAACGTACGATACGTTCATGATCCGACGTATTACGACAGGGACCACCTTCCGCCATCTCTACAATTATGTAAGTAAAATGCGCATTTGATTATAAACTATCTTAGTGGTGTATTTATTTCGAAAATAATTGATAACATACATACAATTCAGAATCGAACGGCATAACCTTTATTTTTATCACCAAACATTTCTCACGTTTTACCATTCGGTGACGATTACTTTTTTATCTGCTAAAATACGCACACATAGTTATTTACGAAATTCATGTTATGGCAGAATATGTTTGTGTTTATGTTTCATTACCAATATTGTATAAAAACTGTTAATGTGTATATGAATACGTAATTGAACGATCTGCAAACATTGTGACCAGCATATTAAGATTCAAAAGTAGAATATAAGACTACGTGTCAATTCACAAAGTGCATGTACGTACATCATTTTGTTTCGATATCTTTTTAGTTACTGTGTTCATTTAGTCACGTTTAAAACTAAGAGTGCAAGCATTTATGTGGTTGATGTTGTACTTAGTTTCACGTAACCATATGTTGGTAATCCAAACAAGACTGTACCCTGAATGTAATTTATGTTGAACTCCATCAACATATACAAGTTGCTAAACCTTTTTTTAAAAGGGCATTAACTGTTGTAAATAGAAAACGCATAGATTTCACTGCATGTCAATTTCGTTACAAATACAAACAACGAAATAGTCAAATTCAAATATAATGTTTTTTTTATTTAAAAATGTTTTGCATTTAAAATACCACCCGAATTTTCAATGCACAATGTTACTGGATATATCGCAAACCGTCGCCAATTGTTAACATGGATACTTAAGGGCACATCTAACGCAACACCTACATTTTAAATAATTTCTCGAGTATTTCGTCAAGATTTGAAATATGAACAAATAAATCATATTTTAATAAAAATATTAAATGTTTATTCGAAATGGTCTATAAATCGATAAAGTCTACTGAAAATTAAAATATCATTAGATAGAGTATCAAAATGACAAAATCTAAAACTATTTACCAAATAAATAATCATTAAAACTAAAGACAACATGTAGATTATTAGTTAATCATCATTAATTATGTTAACGTAATGTTAGATGACAGACGCAGTTATCTCACATTGTACTCAAAATATCAGCTGATGACCTATAGACGGTTCGTTAAGTTCTGAACATGGTTTCAGTTGAGTTCCAGTACGCTACAAAGAGTTGTAGGTCATGACATTTCACCCTTGTTCAAATCGACACAATATTGTTTATAATGTTATGATAAGCAAATCAAAGGTTCGTATCGTATAATGTAATAATTGTGTTTTACATTATTGACACGTGCTGTACAAGCTTGGATCTATAAGTCTTTTGACAAGTAACACGTTTTGATAAGTTTAAATATGTAATCACTGTATCGAGCATGCACACGAAACACTTGTGTATAATACACTCCATATTGTAAAGATGTTATTTATATCTGATGCATCTAAATATATCATAAAATGATAATGATATATATATGATAATATATAGCCTAAACATAATAACTATCATATCCATCAACTTAAACAAACATAAAAAAGTCGATATAAGAAGTGTGTAGTGGAACTAATATCCACCACTCTACAACATAAATGGATAATATATCGGATCTGTATATGTTTTTTTCTGATGTTAGTATCC
This sequence comes from Dreissena rostriformis, assembly GCA_007657795.1. Classification (NCBI taxonomy): domain Eukaryota; kingdom Metazoa; phylum Mollusca; class Bivalvia; order Myida; family Dreissenidae; genus Dreissena; species Dreissena rostriformis. The sequence continues at coordinate 30,501 of VMBQ01007464.1, read as the reverse complement.
CCCCCACCCCCTTCGAAGAAGAGGGGGTATATTGTTTTGCTGGATGAAGGTCGGTCGGTCTTTCAGTCAATAACTTTTGAACGGATTTACCGATTGGCTTGATACTTCACATGTGCATTGGCCATGGACGGTAGATGACCCCTATTGAAATTGGGGTCACTGGGTCAGGGTCACTGTCACAATAAGTGTGACAATCGTTTTCGATCAATAACTCGTCAACGAATTGACCGATTGGCTTGATACTTCACATGTGCATTGGCGTTGCACAGTAGATGACCCATATTGAAATTGGGGTCACTAGGTCAAAGGTCAAGGTCACTGTTACAATAAGTGTAAAAATCGTATCCGATCAATAACTCGTCAACCAATTGACCGATTGACTTGAGACTTCACATGTGCATTGGCCATGGACAGTTGATGACCCCTATTGAAATTGGGGTCACCAGGCCAAAGGTCAAGGTCACTGTCACAATATGTGTTAAAATCGTTTCCGATCAAAAACTCGTCAACAAATTGACTGATTGACTTGATATTTCACATGTGCATTGGCCTTGGACATTATATGACCCCTATTGAATTTGGGGTCTCTTTTTCAAAGGTCAAGAATCACTGTCCCAAAAAGTGCGAAAATCAAGGCCCTGTTTTGGGGGCATACGCCTCCGACCGCGGAACTCTTGTTATTAATAGGAATTCGCTAAAGAATATGCATTTTTAGGGGGGGGGGTATTTTAGCAAGTATATGCTTATTTTTTTCAAAAGAGATACAAAGTTCATGAATAATAAAAAACTTGAATATTATATTAGAGTTAGCACTACAAGACCATCAGCGAAATAAGAGATGTAAACCAAAAAAGTTACTGTGTCCAAGAAGTCACTTAGCCGATCATCTTGGTACTCTTTTAGTTTTGGTCAGTCCTGTAAAAAATAAATCGACGTTAAATGCCTTTTTTGACGGCATTTGTTGCATACATTATTTATTTTAATTTTGTCAGGATTTCGTTAGTTTCAATTGACGCAAGGTAAATCATTTTCTGTCTTAAAACAATCTATTTAGATATGCTTGCATAAACATGCATTAATTTGCATCCATTGAACTCCTTGATATGTTATATTAAGTTCTCATAAAATAGCAATAAATAAATATTTGATACACCTGTTTGCACTTGGTACTGGTATACTGGTAATGGGTCAAATTCAATAATAATATAAAAACTGAACTTTTTTTCAGATATGGTGCATTCTCGTATTGGATTAAACCATATAAAAAACTTCATGAGTTTGATTGCACTTTTACTTTGAGGTATAATTCAGTACAAACGCAGTAAGTACCTCGCACGCGAATGCTACTCAAGAGGATTTGGTCAAGACATGCTTTCCTATGAAATGATGGTTTATAACTGCAAGGTGTGCACATACAGACCATTCATAGGCAGTAATAAGTCACATCTGAGTAATCATTTGAAGCGTCTATGTACAATTTATCAAAATGTATGACAAAACAAGCAAGGAAGTATGTTTGTGGACTTTGTAAATAAAAAATAATACTAACTATTTGAACTAAATAATACTAAAATAATTAATGTATATTATTATACTTTATATGTTACAATAGAGCATAGCATGAAAGGCCCTGGTGATGAATTGAATACCGTATCTGTACAAACCCAAGTCATATTCTGCCAATTCGCCCACGTCGATATGCTTGTGAGATTCTGACAGACTGCGATGCTTCTTCTCATACAATTCCTTTTTATGAATCTAGATTTGTCATAGATAAATCGTTAATTACTATACATTGTTTACAGAGCAGCATACCATATAATATATTTGTTGTAATTGGACTATATTAAATAGAACATATAAAGCTCCTTTTTTCATACACATGATGAGATTAAAAGACACATTTTTCCCATTCACATTTCTGTTCACTTAGTAATATATTTAAAATGTTCATGATCAAAACACTGATAATCCCAAATTGAAAAAGAAACTGTTTATACGTATTTTGTTCCAAACATAATTGTGTTTATACATCACTGTTATTTATGTTTTACTATAAGTAAGGTTATAAACAAAAGTTTTAAAGTGGTTTTCCACATATCGGTTGTGTTCGTTATAAACATTCTGACATGGCTACATGTTTGTTTAATTTAACTAGTAATACCTGCCAATTTCTGCACAATTTTAAATGAACAGAAATAATACTGAGATATAATAGAAAAATGCTGCCCATATTGATGTGTATTTTGTTTAATATTTATACACTATAATGGAATGTAAATTTTATGATGATCTTCGTGCTCATTACAAATGCTTAGTGTGCTGAAACATCATTCCGATCAGACCATATATATTCAAGGGATCTTTCAAAAAGCCGTTTCAGGGTAATTCAAATATGACACGGGATGGCAAGATAGGGGATGCGGGAGATGATACGACTGTAGATCAGATGTAGAAACTATAATCGAAAACTTGAAAGGCAAATTCGTTGCCTATGGTGTTCAGAGTAAGGAATGTGATTATCAGAAGGGCAACGTGGTTCCAGATCATAATTGCAAAACCATTTGGGAAAGTAGATCAAAAGCAAATTGAGCCTGAATTTCCTGGAAAGCTGGTTAAATATATTTAATTGAACATATTGATGTACGTGTCCTTATAATTGATAACGATTGCACTGTGTAAGCAATGGTACGAACAGATTTGACACACAATGTAGAAAAAATGAGTGACCAAAACCACATTTCAGTTTTAGTGTTTAAACACATACAACAGTGTTTTAAATACGCGTTTGCCCAAACCCAAGGCGAGTTGCATCGGCTCTTTAACTAATTATTCCTCACATGTTTGGACAAGACAATTGTGGAGAATGGTGTAGCTTTCAAAGAACCAGACCAGCATATGGTGTCATTTAGATCGAGTGTTATTATTTATGCCCATACCTTTTGTGATTAAATATATTGTCATTGGTTTCTTTGGTAAACTGGTGTGTTACTTTATAACATTTTAACGATTTTCGAATGCTCATGCGTTTTTCTAGTAATCTATAAACTTAAGTCTCCTAAATGTATGTATTTTGCAGAATGTGACATTGACGGTAGTGATTGTTAAAAACATTGATTCTGTTAAAAGTGTGATGATCTACTTATTTTTTAATTTATTTTTTAAATGACAACTCGTAAAACTCACTTAAGTACTTTCGCGGTATTCTATTATTTAGATATTTATACAATTTGCAAAATTCCAAATATGTGTAGTACGAATTTCAGATTTATGGGTGGTGAAGTCAAAATCATAAAAATTCCACTTTTTAAAATTTAACTTGTATACTCAATTTAATTGGTAGTGTGTGCGTTCAGGGTGAGATCAAAATCATAAGAATTTATTTATTTTTTGTTTAAATCGTGTACTCAAATTTATTAGTTAGTGTGTGCTTTCATTAAATGTTATATGATGTGTCCTTGCTTATATAATACGTTTTGCTAATTTAGTTTATTAATTGCTTATACGCAATTAGAAATTCATCCAGTTTAATGAAAAAGTACTTTTTATATAATGGTAAATAAAATAAAAACAGGGTCAGCGACCCTATGTTTTTATATATTGTTTTCATATATTGTTTTGTATGTATTGCTTCAGTACAAACTTTAAACACTATCCTTATTTAGGAAATTCACCAGCACTGCAGCAACGCCCCTTGATTGTTGACACCTTAATGGGTTATTGGAGCTCGATTGATCATTGTCGGCTCGGGTACTACCTACATGTACCCCGTGTACTCTTAAGTATACTTACATGTACCCCGGGTACGGTAAATATAATTTAACGTACCCGGTCGATTTTAGACTGTACCCGAGTTATATTCCCGTCCAAAATCCGATGTCGTAAAACGCGCTACCGATTATCTTAAACAAAATTCTCTTTAAAAAAAAATGCATCAACATGCTTTTTGAGTATGAGTTTCGATAATATAGAGGCCATTTAACAGAAAATTGACATAAATGTGAATATAATAAATTTACAACAAAAAACGACAACGACCGATTTGGCGTTAAATTTCCCGGGTACGTTTTAGTATATTTACCGTACCCGAGGTACATGTAAGTATACTTAAGAGTACCCGGTGTACATGTAAGTAGTACCCGAGCCGACAATGACCAATCGAGCGTTATTGGGGCAATATATGACGTTATAAAGAAAACTGTTATTTTAGCCAACAGTAAATGACGTAAACGTTTCATGTAAACTAGCAGATGGAAATCAATTAACGAACATATTGTACCGCTGCGTCATTTCGGACAATGTTCCAAACTCGCCATATGACAAGCAAACTCTTTGCGTGAGACAAGGCGTGTATTATGTGTAGGATTATACATAAAGTATAAACATTTTCTTATGCCGGTGCAACTGAAGTTTCACTCTTTTTATTTTTAAGTAACCTCTCATTAGAAGTTCCAAATCCTTGGTTATTAACCAAGGTAAATTAATAAATAGGTATACATTCTAAAATGCATTTTAACTGTCAACGTTTTTGGAAAATACCCCAGCATTGTGTTACTCCAAACGATAAACACTTTTATTCGCAAGTAATAAACTGCACCAAATACATAAATTAATCACTGCTGAACGATTCGATACGAACGATGCACGATCCAATAATCAACATACATTGCTAACGAATTCGGCCGACAAAAATTGATCATGTTTACATTTCGAAAAATAATTAAGATGGCAATATATCTTGTGTAGTTGTGTTTACTTGTTAAAACAGTTTAATGCATGTAATGCATTATCAATAACCAAGTTACCTAATTTAGAGTCATTGTGTTTTATTTTTTTTTCTTCACGATAAGCAGTGTCTTTTACTGTGTTAAATTATACTTAACAAATTTGTATTCAAGCAAAAATAAAGTGCCGCCTACCTGTACGAGTTTTTTTCCCAAAAACACACATACAAAAACCAAGTCTCACCGATATAAATAACTGTTATAAACTGTTTGACACATGTTTTAAACGTGTGTATGTGTTAAGCTTGATGTAAATCTGAGCATAACATAAACGAGGTGTATGTGGTATTGAAGACACGTCATGCAGTTTTGAACTACAGTAATTTTACACTACAAACGCAAAGGCGCATGTATGTGTTCCGGTTTTTATCATTTGGCTGTTTAAAGAATGCCCCCCGCGGACATTCTTAAACATTGACGCGTTTATTGTATCGATGTGAATATATAT
>VMBQ01007464.1:0-25224 GCA_007657795.1 Dreissena rostriformis | reverse complement strand
ATATATATAGTTTCTTATGAGTTAATTGCATGGTATGTTTTATAAACGATAGGTACATGTTACAGATTTTGCCTACAAGATAAAGTAGGGGTGACAACACTGTCTTCGTCATTACATATCTAAAAGATACTGACGTTTTACGTTTGTATTCATAACGCTATATTTTTTTATCCGTACATAAGAGATGATCTCAATATAATGATTGATTCCCATTTAAGGTGATGAAACACATTTGGAGAAATTGCAGGACAAAAACCTTGTTGTACAATTCGATCCTTTATCTTTGACAAGAAACCGATTATCAAACCGTGAGACACAAAACAAATAAACAACCCAAGACATAAACGTACACATCACACGCACAAACATGCACAAAACTGTGATCACCGCCTTGAAACGGTAAATGCTAAATAACTTGTGGTTTAAACCGTTTTTAAGGAGCTCCATATCTCACATTTGGCACAGATTTATTTATTAGACGTGTACTGGTACATACAAATAACCCCATAGCATAACAATTCAAATTACATAGTAATAAAATAGATTCCCTTTAAATTTAATAACCATTTAATTACTGAATGGTTATATACAGACCAGAGCACCTTAATCGTAACTTCGTAGGCACGATAAAATGAAACCGAAACGTGTACCAACTACAACTCGTCTTGAAAAAACACATTTAAGAGACATAGATTCATATCATCGGCGAAACCCAACAGATTGACAACATTTTTTTTTTTACATAAACAATGATAAGTAAAATAATGACTCATGAAATTATAACACTTTTGAAATACCCAGCAAAGCAACGATTATTTTCTCGGATACTGGTGAAAAAAGATGACAGCCTACGTATCCATAGTTATGTCAAGGATAAATCCGTTTAAAAAGCTTACGGCAACGCTTAATTACATATGTACTTGAAAACAATTCTTGATTAAAGGCATCAAATTTACAACATGATATACACATTGAATACAGAATGCATATATACATATGTTGAACATGACTGAAAGAATGAAAATTGCATGCGTAATACGGACATTACATCAACATCTTTGTATATATCTTGTTATATAATCCAGTCAGATCACCAACCCGACTTCCTTCCAAAATCATTCTCTGATAGACCTGTATCATTATCTCAATTGAACGTCTGTCTAGAGCCTTCATCATATGACCCGACCTGTTTACCACAACGTTATCAAAACACTGTTCGCATAAGTTCATTCCCTTCAGCTCCAGCAGTTCAAGCTCCGCTCTTTTCTTGCTGTACCACATCAGGGGTTCTGGGTGACAGATTATTGCCTGTCGTATCTTCGGCAATCTTAGCAATATCTTTTGACCTTCGTTTATCATTTCTGTGATAGTTTCTATCCAAACACCCTTGTTCTGTTCATCAAGTCCGCAAGCTGCCATTAAATTTCTTTCCGGTATCATGTAATATGGCAAATGGACCTTTAATATTGCCGTTCTTAGTTGCCCCAGTCCTTCCCGAAGCCAATAAAACAAACTACTTTCATCAAACCGTGCTTGTTGATTGTTCTCTGCAAGCCACAAGACAATGTTTTTCACGGTGTATGAAGTAATTTCTTTCTTTACTGGCTTTAACACATCCTTTACAACCATTTTTAATATAACATAAATGTATATTTGTATGTTATTAAGACTGCTAACAAGCTCATTCTCCCCAGTATTAAAACAAATCCTCCATTCGACATGTTGATATTCACTACCCTTAAAACCAACAGGTGTCACAAATGCCCCCAGTGTTACGACTTTCTGTACAATATCTGGTGGTGGCCAATGGCGACTTCGTTCTGCCCATCTCAATAGTATGCCAGGACAATGACAGTGTAAAGAAAGAACCAGGTCGGTATTCATTGCCCCAAGTGAACTCGGCCTTGATGGCCCTGTACGTTCATGGAGCACCTGCCCTGGCCTATATGCCAAGTCATTGATAACATCAAAATATAAAGCACTGCTAAGGAGAGCATGCCCATTCCCATCATCACAAAGAGCATCGCGAACGAAACATGGCATGTGTGAACCACGTCGCTCTAGTAAACGAAGCCTAGAGTGTCCGTAGTAGCACAAGCTAGTGTTCAAGGTAAATACAGCTGTCTGCCTTGGTAGGGTGTCAGAATTCAAACCTTCTTCTAGACAGATAATGAATTCTTCAACATACATTTGATCCCAGTCACGTTCAAACGGGCGTGTGAGTCCCTCTGCCTTGCTTCCCGTTGTTATCATTATTTGTCGACGCTCTCTACGCAACCGTTGATTAAACAGCCTACTATACTCCATGTAGGCGTCCCTCCGCGCCTGTCTAATGTCAGACCCATAGCCAAGACAGTTCATCAAAGTGCAGGTCTCTACGGAGGCATTTTCAAACTGATCCTGAATGCGCTGAAAGGATTCAAACGGTAGTTAATATTAATATGTTGCTAACACATTATGAAACTCCGCATAGCAATCGAAGTCTTCATGCGTCCTATACAAACCCGTACAAGTTCTGATCTCATAATGTCGTTAAAAAATTGCATGCATTAACAAACTGACATAAATTTGTATTTTTGTTTTATTTAAAATAATTTAACATGTGTTATAACGTAATTAAGATGTGTTATAAAGAAATTTATAAACGTATAAGTATCGAAGACACAAAACGAAAATCATCAACGGATAAAGCTTGATTTATGCACATATTTATGACTTGTTGTTCAACCAGGAACGTCAATTCTACTCATAAGCAATTTTCGTCGATTCTATCTGCAATTACACCAGTATATACAACTTCTACGTGCCTACGTGAACTGCACATACACCAGTACTTACAACCTCTACGTGAACTGCACATACGCCTGTACTTACAACTTCTACGTGAACTGCACATACACCTGTACTTACAACTTCTACGTGAACTGCACATACACCAGTACTTACAACTTCTACGTGAACTGCACATACACCTGTACTTACAACCTCTACGTGAATTGCACATACACCTGTACTTACAACTTCTACGTGAACTGCACATACACCTGTACTTACAACTCCTACGTGAACTGCATAAGCACCAGTGCTTAGTACCCCACTTTTACTGCACATCCACCAGTGCTTCCAATGTCTACCTGAACTGCACATACACCATTACCTACAACTTCTACATGAACTGCACACATACCAGTACTTACAAGGTCTACGTGAACTGCACATGCACCATTACTTACCACTTCTACGTGGACTGCACATACACCAGTACTTACAACTTCTATATGAACTGCACATATACCAGTTCTTACAACTTCTACGTGAACTGAACATACACCAATACTTACAATGTCTACATGAACTGCACATTCATCAGTACTTACAATGTCAACGTGAACTTCACATTCACAAGTATTTACAATTTTTACGTGGACTGCACATACAACAATATTTACAACTTCTACGTGAATTCGACTTTCATCAGTATTAACAAATTCGAAGTGAACTGCAAATTCACCAGTACTTACAACTTATACATGAACTGCACATTTAACAGTATTAACAACTTCTACATGAACCGCACATTCACCAGTACTTACAACTTCTACATAAACTGCACATTCAACAGTAGTAACAAGTTCTAAGTGACCTGCACATTCACCAGTACTATACATGAACTCCACATTCAACAGTATTAACAACTTTTACATGAACTGCACATTCAACAGTACTTACAATGTCTAAATGAACTGCACAAACACCAATACTTTCAATGTCTTCGTGAACTGCACATTCACCAGTGCTTACAACTTCTACGTGAACTGAACAATAACCAATACTTACAATGTCTACGTCAACTGCACATTCAAAAGTACTTACAATGTCTACGTGAACTGCAAAAACACCAGTAGTTAAAATGTCTACGTGAACTGCACATATTCCAGTACTTACAACTTCTACGTGAACTGCACATTCACCAGTACTAACAACTTCTACATAAACTGCACATTCACCAGTACTTACAATGTCTATATTTACGGCACATACACCAGTACTTACAATATCTACATGAACTGCACATTCACCAGTACCTACAATGTCTACATGTACTGCACATACACCTATACTTACAATGTCTGCGTGAACTGCACATTCAACCGTACTAACAACTTCTACATGAACTGCACATTCAAAAGTACTAACAACTTCTAAGTGAACTGCACATTCGCCAATACATACAACTTCTTCATGAGCTGCACATTCGCCTGTACTTACAACTTCTACTTGAAATGCACATTCACCAGTAATTACAACCTGTACGTGAACTGCACATACACCAATAATTACAATGTGTACGTGAACTGCACATTCACCAGTGCTTACAACTTCTACATGAACTGCTCATTCAACAATACTGACAATATCTACGTGAACTACGTATACACTAGCACTGACAACTTGTACCTAACTGCACATTTACCAATACTCACAATGTCTACATGAACTTCATATCCACCAATACTTACAATGTCTTCGTGAACTGCACATTCACCAGTACTTACAACTTGTACGTGAACTGCACATTCACCAGTACTTAAAACTTCTACATAAACTGCACATTCAACAGTACTAACAACTTCTACGTGAACTGCACATACACCAATACTTACAATGTCTACGTGAACTGCACTTTCATCAGTTCTTACAATGTCTTCGTAAACTGCACCTTCACCAGTACTTACAACTTCCACATGAACTGCACAAATACCAGTACTTACAAATCTTACCTTAACTGCACATTCACCTATACTTACAATGTCTACGTGAACTGCACATACACCAGTACTTACAATGTCTATGTCAAATGCACATACACCAATACTTACAATGTCTACGTGAACTGCACATTCAAATACTTACAATGTCTACGTGCACAAACACCAGTACTTACGACTTCTACATGAAATGCACATTCACCAGTACTTACTATGTATACGTGAAATGCAAATATACCAATACTTACAACCTCTTAATGAACTGCAAATACACCAGTACAAATAACCTCTACGCGAACTGCACATATATCAATACTTACAACTTCTACGTGAACTGCACATACACCAGTAATAACAATGTCTGCATGAACTGCACATTCACCAGTACTTACAATGTCTACGTAAACTGAAAATATACTAGTACGTACAATGTCTGCGTGAACTGCACATACACCAGTACTTACAATTTCTACGTGAACCTCACCTTCACCAGTACTTACAACGTCTACGTGAACTACACATACACCAATACTTACAATGTCTTCGTGAACTGCACGTTCAAAGGTACTTACAATGTCTACGTGAACTGCACATACACCAGTACACACAACTTGTACGTGAACTGCACATACACCAGTACTTACAACTTCGACGTGAACTTCACATACACCTGTACTTACAGCTTCTACGTGAACTGCACACACCAGTACTTACAACTTCTACGTCAACTGCACATACACCAGTACTTACAACTTCTACCTGAACTGCACATACACCAGTACTTACAACTTCTACGTGAACTGCACATACACCAGTATTTACAACTTCTACGTGCACTGCACATACACCAGTACTTACAACTTCTACTTGAACTGCACATACACCAGTACTTACAACTTCTACGTGAACTGCACATATTCCAGTACTTACAACTTCTATCTGAACTGCACATACACCTGTTCTTACAACTTCTACTTGAACTGCACATATACCAGAACTTACAACTTCTACCTGAACTGCACATACACCTGTACTTACAACTTCTACCTGAACTGCACATACACCAGTACTTGCAACTTCAACGTGAACTGCACATATACCAGAACTTACAACTTCTACCTGAACTGCACATACACCTGTACTTACAAATTCTACCTGAACTGCACATACACGTGTACTTACAACTTCTACGTGAACTGCACATATACCAGAACTTACAACTTCTACCTGAACTGCACATACACCAGTACTTACAACTTCTACCTGAACTGCACATACACCAGTACTTACAATGTCTACGTGAACTGCACAGACATCTGTACTTACAAATTCTACCTGAACTGCACATACACCTGTACTTGCAACTTCTACGTGAACTGCACATATACCAGAACTTACAACTTCTACCTGAACTGCACATACACCTGTACTTACAAATTCTACCTGAACTGCACATACACCTGTACTTACAACTTCTATGTGAACTGCACATATACCAGAACTTACAAATTCTACCTCAACTGCACATACACCAGAACTTACAACTTGTACCTGAAGTGCACATACACCTGTACTTACAACTTCTACGTGAACTGCACATATACCAGTACTTACAATGTCTACGTGAACTGCACATACATCAATACTTACAATGTCTACGTGAACTGCACATACACCAATACTTACAATCGCTACGTGGACTGCACATTCAAAAGTACTAACAATGTGTACATGAACTGCACAATCACCAGATCTTACAAATCATACTTTAACTGCACATTCACCAATACTTACAATGTCTACATGAACTGCACATCCACCATTACTTACAATGTCTACATGAACTGCACATCCACCATTACTTACAATGTCTACGTGAACTGCACATACACCAGTACTTACAACGTCTACATGAACTGCACATACCCCAGTACTTAAAACTTCTACGTGCACTGCACATACACCAGTACTTACAACGTCTACGTAAACTGCACATTCACCAATACTTACAATGTCTACTTGAACTGCTCATTCACCAGTGTTTACAATGTCTACATGAACTGCACATACACCAGTACTTACAATGTCTACGTGAACTACACATTCACCAGTGTTTACAATGTCTACATGAACTACACGTACACCAGTACTTACAATTTCTACGTGAACTGCACATACACCAGTGTTTACAATTTCTACGTGAACTACACGTACACCAGTACTTACAATGTCTTCTTGAACTGCACATTCACCAGTGTTTACAATGTCTACTTGAACTGCACATTCACCAGTGTTTACAATGTCTACGTGAACTACACATACACCAGTACAAGTTTACAACTTCTACGTGAACTGCACATACACCGGTACTTACAATGTCTACGTGAACTACACATACAAAAGTACTTACAACTTCTACGTTAACTGCACACACACCAGTACTAACAACGTCTACGTGAACTGCACATACACCAGTCATTTCAACTTCTACCTTAACTACACATACACACTAGTACTTACAACTTCTTTGTGAACTACACAAACACCAGTACTTACAACTTCTACGTGAACTACACATACACCAGTACTTACAACTTCTACTTGAACTACAAATACACCAGTACTTACAACTTCTTCATGAACTACACATACACAAGTACTTACAACTTCTACGTGAACTACACATACACCAGTACTTACAACCTCTACCTGAACTACACATACACCATACTTACAACGTCTACGTGAACTACACATACACCAGTACTTACAACTTCTACGTGAATTACACATGCACCAGTACTTACAACTTCAACGTGAACCACACATACACCAGTACTTACAACTACTGCGTGAACTGCACACACACACCAGTACTTACAACGTCTACATGAACTTGACATACACCAGTACTTACTAGAGAGTAACGACTGTAACGGCCGCTGTTACGTGGAACAGGTCGATCCGACTCGCGCCTGGAGCCACCTTCCGCCATCTGTACAATTAATTATGTAAGTTAACTACCATTAGTGCCCGTATCAAAAACATTATATCGCAAATCATTAAAAACACATCATTCATCATTCACCCGAACAATAAACATGAACGTACCTATAAATATCATGTTTAATTTATTTAACGCATATTTATCATACACTTTAAACAATGACTGTGAGATTTGGAGATTTATCAAAGTGAACAACATTGAGCGCGTGCATCGTAAATTGTATAAAAGACTTTCAAATGTAAAATTGTACACAAAAATCATTATCGCTATATGCCGAAGTTGGCCACGTCACCTTTTACATTGACAGATACGTACGTATAATTAAATATTTGTTTGAAATTATGTACTGTAAAACAAGGAAATTGTATTGTTAAAAGTGTTACTCTTTTACGGTAATTGAACGCGAACATAACGCAAACAATTGGTCCTCGAAAGTAGGAGGCATTCTAAAACAAACCGGTTTTACCAATGTATGGCTATTCTCTGAATCTGTGAACACTGATCTATTTCAGAGGGAGTAATCACGTGACAAACAAAATGGCGACGTCCATGCGAGACAGGTATTTTNATATATATATATATATATATATATATATATATATATCAATGACGATGAGCTTTATAAGCAAAACATAATACATATAATATATAATACAAAACAAACAAAAACATGATGTCTAGTTTTAACACTTTTAAGGTCAATAAGCTTGCGTATAAAGTTTGTTTCAATTTCCGGTCGGGTCGCTTTTGGCGAATTAAAAGAAACGTCATTAAATTCGGGTTTACAATTTAACAATAACGTCCTTTGGCAATTTGTTAATGAAATATTTACGGCTATCTTTTCGTGCTTAGTGTGTTTTTGGGGGAAAATGAAGTAAAAGTCATTTTTGTAGATAGTTCTATACGGGTGCGCTTTCTGTTTAGAGGTAAAATCAATTAAACGCATCACATTTTGTTCATATATATATTGCGTTATCTTAGCTTGTTTGATTGTATAAACAAGTTAACAAATTACAATACAGTAAAGACGCATGCACGTTAAAAATCAAAGTAGTGAGAATAATACACACAACAGCAATATAACCTACGATATCTGCCACGTATTGATATTCAGAAACAAAGGTGTTTTTTACCTGTCATAGATTTATCCAGTCAGTGTCGTCCTGCTTGTTTGGGGGAGTACTTGAGGACTTCGTACATACATCACATGAACGTTATCAATGAATCACGTGGTTAGGCTCATGCATACAATCATATATATCACAACCTTGCTTAGGTTGAAGATATGTAAGAACATTTTAAAACGGGCTATCGATCGAGAATTAAGTGACGCTTTAAAGTAAATGATAACTGGTTTTGTCGCATACGTTTTTGCATCTATTACTACTTTAACCTTAAATATGGCGACTTTTCTGTAGAAAATACAGCAATACAGAATTGGCCATATATGCACACTTTTTTGGGGAGATCCCTTTTATGACTCGTTGATCATTACATTGTATGCAGCGCTGTATTGTTAAAAAAAAGCCACCCAAAATTGTATACAAGCATGCGCATATTAATGTTTTCATATATAAAAGCTGTTAATTACGCAAAACTGTTACATTTTTAACGGATGACGTCTACAACCCAAAGGAAAATTTGATTGAATCGCTATCTCTTAAAATCTGTTCGCCAACATGTTCACTTTATATATGGCTATAATTTAGCCATCGCCAGAACCTGGCCCTCGAAAGCTTACATAAATTGCGAGTTCGCTATATTTTACGAATGGCTTAACATGACTCAAATGTATATTCCGCTTAAATCCTTGGACAATCATAGCCGATTCTAAATGTAAAAAAAAATCATTCATGACGGAATCGTATATTTGAAGGGATTTGTATTATATTCACGTATCAAAAGGTCAAAAGGTCAAAATTAACTGATGCAATAATGGTGAGGTTTGCAGCGCAAAGCCACTTTACTTGTTTTTGATAGTGCGAGGCTCAAAATAGGCGTTCATTTAAGTTTATGTGAAAAAAATATATGTACATTAAGAGAACGATTGCTTGTGCAAACACGATTTGTAAAACTCCGCGACGACACCAACAGTGCAGCTATGTTATCCGATACTGCTTGAACAACTGAGACCACATGTGCATACAGTAAAATTAAAGGTATACTTTTTATTACTTACTTAAATTAGTGTAAAATCATTAATTCAGTATTGAACGCAACAAGCAACATGCGAAACACGTACAACAAAAACAAATAAAACCAAGCTATTACCCGTGTCTTTCAGTTTACTAGCTCTAGATTGATCCACTTCCCCATCCCTGATGCGAACAAACCCTGAAAGGACAGTATGTTTGCTTATGGACTTGATGGTCTACATAAACGGGTGCCAATGTGTTCATTATTCATATCCGCGATTTGCTTAGGGACATTGACAAATCATAGGCGAACCTTTATGTGCGCCAGGTTTAATATATCGTAAAAGTATTGTTTTTCGTGTGAAGACCGCAATCGTTAAAAAAATAAAATTGCGGTTATTTTCTCGGTAAGATTACACCGTCAGCAAATTATAGCTTTAAAATGATAAATTATTATAATAATTATAAATATTTCTTTCGTTCAATCATTTTGTTTTAGTAACTGTATTTGCATGCACTTCATCGAGCTTCAAATTGAATCAAAACTATTTAGGTTCAACAATAAATACATTGAACATAACATTTTCCGTATTTTTCTGAGGTGTCATGTGCATCGTGATGCTAATATTACACAATATTGTATGGACGGCCACGTGCCAAGTGAATTGTTTAAACACTTTTAAACCCCATGTGTATTGACTGTATAAAAGAGGGTTACACCAGACATAAGAATGTGTGTGTGTGTGTGTGTGTGCGTGCGTGCGTGCGTGCGTGCGTGCGTGCGTGCGTGCGTGTGTGTGTGTGTGTGTTTGTGTGTGTTTGATTTTCTTGGGTCTTGACGATGTTTTTGTGAAGCTTTGGCTTTAAATTAAGTTATGCAGCAGGTTATGTTCTACGTTTGACGGTTTTGAAAACCGGATCCAGACTGAATAAAATTTATTTGTTTAATAAATGTCTGTCAGCTTCTTATTTGTATTATGTCATACTTAGTGTGACATTGGTCACCTTCGACAGGAGAACGTAATACGATTGTTTTCCTTATGGTGTGAATTGAGATTGAAGTATTAATAAGTGAATAACAGATAAATCGATATTATATGCAATACATGAACATATCGCTGTTTTTCAGTTTCAACCGTACCTGAATATATGTCATGTAAAAAGTTCCGATTAAGTTTATCAAAATTACGTATGTCATCACATAGATAAAATATTGAGACTGGTACATGGGCTAGGCCTACATCAATTCCATTTGTTCAACGAAAATGTATTGTTTGTAATAAGCTCAAAGATGAGTTTCATTTTATTCTTGAGTGTAAGTTATATACGGAACTAAGATCAAAATATTTTCCATTGTATTACAGACAGGGACCAAACATGTACACATTTATCGAACTAATAACATCAAATAATGAACTATTAATAAAACAGTTGAGCTGTTATATTTATCACCCCTTTCATGTTCTATCGCTTAATACCTTTGTGGCATCCAAATGTATACTGATGTGTTTTTACCGCACATATCTGGTGGCAACTTTTATTGTTTTTATAATGTACTGCATTATTAAATAAGATATGTTTATATCTTATTATTGAATTACTAAAAGCTGCTGAAAATAAAACGTTGCTAAACAAAAGTATGTTGTAACATGTTAAAATCATTTTTTGTAATGGATAATAATACGTATGTACTCTTTTGACCTTTGTATGTGTTAAATTGTCGTTTTAAATGTACTGTCAAAAGTGTATTTGAATGTCGTTTATTTTGTCATTCATCCGTGACGATCGGACGCTTTAGCACGTCTGGTAGGTAGCATGCAATTTGCCAAAATGCTCGGTTACGCTCGTGAATATTGGTATAAGCAATACTTTTTTAAACTAGTTTTATGTTATCCTGATTTAATAACCCACCTTAAATAATGAAAAATAAATAAATTAAGAAAAATATTGCGTTTTACCATTTCCACGTGCGAAAAGATGAAACCATACATACCCCACGTGCTGAAGCGTCCGATCGTCACGGATGAATGATTTACTTATTGCTTGCTTATTATGTAGTCAAATGATCACATGTAAAAAAAAATCAAAATCTTAACTAATGCGCTAGAAAAGTCTCCAGGTGCAGATAGCATTTATCATTGATGTTGAGGATCCCCAAATAGTGTCATATGTTTTAACATCTTTACAATTTGGTAATATACACTCGGGTTCAATGAATCTCCAACGGTTATTTCATTTCATAAAAACATACGTAAATCACGTTGGGAAAGTATGTTTTTTACAGTATTTAAAGGAAAGGCAGAAGAACGGAAAAAGTGGTTCTTTTAACATAAGATAAGCCGCTTTGAAAGTAATGAAACTGTACTTTGAAAGATTTATTTCCAAGCGAAATGACCAGATCTTATTTTAAAGAAAATCATGCACTCATGTTGGTGTGTTAATCTCAAATTGTTTAACAATGTTGAGTGTACGTAATATGTTGGGAAAGTATGGTTTACAGTTTTTAAAGGAAAAGCAGAAGAACGGAAAATAGTGGTTCTTTTAACAAAGGATAAACCGCTTTGAAAGTAATGAAACTGTACTTTGAAAGATTTATTTCCCAACGAAATGATTAAATCTTATTTTAAAGAAAATCATGCACTATGTTGGTGTGTTAATCTCAAATTGTTTTACAAGGTTGAGTATACAAAATGCTCATATATTTACCTAATACAAAACATGAATTAACATGACACATTTAATTACACTATTAACATGAGGACGATATTTATGGTTCAGTATATGAGTCTTAGAACAGTAATGAAGTTCGTGTAGTATCGTCTCATTTCTTGTATGATCGTCAATGCATTTCAGTGCGAAAAACAACATTAAAGCGGTCAAAATCAAAACAAGACAGCAGTAACACAGGTGACGATATAACGTGAAAGTCTCCGTATGAAGAGATAGACCGTTGATTTGACAAAAAGAAGTTCCGGGTTCGAATGCAGCATTTCGCAATATATGTTAGTCAATATGTTGTTTTCAAATGGATATGTTTTAGATCATTCCAAATACTAGAGTGTTGTTTCTAATACATAAATACATAAATGATAATTAAGAACATTAGAACAAAATGTGAGAAAGTCCATTTATTTCCCCCAGTCTTATTTTGGTGAGTAATTCCTTCTTTATCTGTATATATAGCATGTTAAGATATTGTTTGTGCCACAATGATATTAGTTTATACTTTTCATCATGTTCGCAAATTCAAATGATGTCTTTACAACTGAACTTTAATATGAAATCTATTCTGAATATCATTGCTAAGATAAAAAATATAAACTGAGCAACACAAACTGTTTCGGACCCGATTGCTTTCGTTTACAAAAGGTGTGCTTAAGGTTGTTTCATATTTGTAAGCAGGTTATGATTTATGAAATAAATATGTTTCATAATTATATAAAACTTATGAACTTCTCAACCGAAGCATGATTATGGTATATCCATTTGTTGTAAACGTGGGAGCCATTGCAAGTAAAGCCGGAATATTAAATTGTTGCGGTGAAACTAAAAAGTCTCTATTTTTCAATGAAGGTACATCAAATTGTTTTTCATTATCCCTTCTATTTTTGTAAATGACTGATGACTGTAGATTGATATTCGATCTGGTTTTCCAAGAGTATATAACAACATTTGTGTAGTTAAATTGTCCTTACTCAACTCGTTACACCTTATTTACTCTCCTAAATGCACACAGCATGCATTTATTTTTTAGTATACACCAAACCATGTCTTGCTTGATCAATATTTGTGTTCATCATTTTGAAATGTGCACCAAAAATGGTTCAGATCAAAAATAGATATTAACAGTTTAACGATAAGCAACTTGAAATATCGAAGAATCCTTAATTGTTTGGTACATTTATCATAAATTTTGATTTCAGATGCTTAATAACGATAGGAAATATGCCAAGAAAAGGCTGCCAATCAAAGTTTCGTTTCACATCAATCAAATCAGATTTCAGAAACATATATAGTAAACATTCATGTATACTTTTTGTAATACTAATACAGGGTTTTTCTCGAAAGCAGTTTAAACAATTAATTAACATGTCTATGTATCAACAATAACATACCTGACTCATCACAATATCGCAAAACCATTGCCCTTGATCAAACTGACGGGCAACTGCATTTCCAAACTGTATTTAAATACCTTTTCACATATGAGTGCAATAACCTGTTCCAAAATCATTATTGCTGATAACCTTTTTTTTTACTTTAAGTCAGTTAAACCTAACCCAATCACGACTTGCCCCAAATACAATCTCAATTTAGGCGTGCATACATGTAAGGTAGCCCAAAAAATTCATCGAATTTGGATGGTGCAAAATAAAGTAATTGACCATATAATTGAATGATTTTGATTTGGATCTTACTAAATATTTGTTTATATATTGTGAAAAAGACAGGACAATTATATTAGGATGATATAACATATATCATTCATTCCACAAAAAGACATCGCTTCAAAAATATATAGTTCATTGGACTCCTATAACTAACTTATTCAAACGCCTGATTATCGCATGCAGCATTGCATTTGACCTAATTACGATATATTTGTTTAGGCGTTATGGAAATCTAAGTTCGTGTGCAGCGGTTCCTCCTCTCTAGACTTTTTTGATTCGGGTCTGAATGAAATATTATTGCCTTCCATATTTTCGGCAAGCCGAGTAGTAAATCAAGTATGTAAGACAACCTAATGAGGGGAATCCCCATGAAGTTAGAGACGTTTTTGTTTTTTTTTAGAAATGCATAATTATTCCAAAGAAAGAAATTGCAAATATTGATGTGTTTATTACATCATTATTCTGGCTAAGTATTACAAAACAATCACACTTATTATCTTATTTCACAAATAAAATAAACGTATGCATACGTTACATCAATATGTGTTTGTATTCCTTTTTACAATGGTACAAGTCACATTGATTTCAAAATATAAATTAACAGCGAAATATAATTTAACTAATAGAGAACCGTGGCATGTCACATATAATTCTTACGCGTAAAAATAAATCTTTAAATAAACAACATAATTTTAGAGAAACAAAATCAAAACCACATCAATCGTTCGCTTGCACACCACATTTGAAAATCAGAAGAACTGTTCCATAGTGGTAACCTCCCCTTGTGCATATTAAAAGAAAATGCTACACACTCGAATCATTCCATAAATGAAATGAATATTTACTGATAAATGCAGTAGCTACCGTTTATCTGCTTAGCGAAGTCAGCTCTACGAAGTGTTTGATTACTTTTTATCACGAAACGGTATCATTTGTCTATACTTTCTATATTTCTTTTTTTGTGAACAATCTTTATCTATTATCTTTATCTATACATGTTATTTCTTTCAACGATATGTCGTGATTTTTGTAAGAAACGTTATCTCTCATTGATGTTTTCAACGATAAAAAATGATGTTTTATATTATATATGACATGCACGCATAAAAGATATGTATTAAGAATCGTTTAACATTGTTTTGACATGCAAACAGCATAATTTAAAACAATTGTGGTACACACTGAAGTAAGAATGGCGTGTTTGGCATAGTTGCAGCACTTTATAAAATATTAATGTTCGTTGGCTCAGCATTGATTTTCATTCATCACATGATAATCTCCGCACCTGATTATCTCACCAATCAATGTACCAGAAATCAACGTCGTTATAACTCTAGAGATACTTTATATAATGAAAAAACACACAAGATATCGGGTGTTCACAGCATCGCATCTTTAAATGGAAACATATTATATTGTTTTTTTTCCCCGATCTATTTCCAATCAAATAAAGCGTCAGTTTATTTACATGAAACAGCCATTAGATGAATTTATTATAAATGTGATACTACATAAAAATGCCTGCTTTTTAGACTGTTTATAGAATTCAGAAATGTCGCATCGTCACGTACTGTTCGATATAATCAACTTTACGAATATGTCCAATAATTACAAATATGTTTATATAAATACATCCGCACGCACTCGTTTTCCATTAGAAAAAAAATAGTTGTTGACATTGCATTTATACCGTTTCCAAAGCCNACTCCGTTAACCTAAGGCCTGTTGAACAGTTTAACTCGAGTCGTATCGGGTGTTGTACACCGGTATACGCATTTGTTCAGTGCTTGCTTCTTTTCTCAACATCATTAACTGCAAATTTACTCTATCTGCGAATTAGTATGCGTTTTTTAAAATCACAAAACAAAATAATGCATGTACTTCAGGAAATATTAGTTTGTATCGACTCGATCTTTAAAAACTGATTTTTGTGTGTTGAAACAGTATTCATGTCATCAACATGTCAAGTATAATTTTATCGCATGATCAATTGATCTGTTTACGAATTTTGGCGCCTATGGCACGTTTCTAAAACCACAATAACCCAAATATACCTTCATTTTTTACCCAAACATATGGTATATCTCACTCGCATAATTTAGTTGGTATACATAGAGATAAGTGTGATAAACACAATGTTTTTGTGTTATTTGTGGTAGAAATATTGGTTGCAGAAGCTTAACATCTGCGTAGTGGGGTACAGTGCACGAAACAAGTCACTATTACTGACTGAGAACATGTAAAAATATTATTAATATACTATTTTACAATTTGGAAAATTAAACATTTATTTATCTTCTACTATCATGTATCAAATACAATAATTTGCAATCGACAGTCCTACATGTCCACCATTTGTTTCGAGAAGAACGTTGACGGTATGTGGAACGTTGAGTCAAGTTGGCAGCATAACATCAAAATGGTTTAAACATGTTTGTGCAAAACTTCTGATGAACTTTGTTGGAGTTTTTTTATGGTAAACACACCCTCGATAACTGATTGTGAAGTATATGAATTAGTTACACAATTACAAACTTAAATCTAGTTTGCATAAAAGTTGACAGAGTTGTTCGTATTTTTGAAAAATATAATGAACTCATTTCTTTCAAAACTGTACTATTTGGTATAGTTTTTTTTTAATAAACTGAAACGGAACAAATAAAATAATGTTCACGCGCTGGGAATCGAACCCGAACCTGGAGAAACAAAAGCTAACTCGCCATAACTACTCCACGCAGTCTTTCAACATGAGGAGTGTAGTTAAAACGTAATGTCGGTAATACCCGTTTGTGCTAAATTTTGGGAAAAGCGTTTCATACGCTTTATAAATTTTAGTTTTTTTTTATTGATGATTTTCAATAAATAAACAAACATTAAAACAAAATATTGGTCATAAGTGTTATTTATGCCTGTATGAATATGTATATGTCTGCAAAGAACACACTGGGCTGAATAAAACTTGAGTCACCACTAAAATGAAACAATATGCTGCTGTTGAAATTTAAATTAACGTTCGTGCGCATTTGAGCTTTCATGAGTATGTAGATTTGTGAATATCTTCCTATATGATTTCACAACGATCGGTATACATAAACTGCACCTAAAAACTGAATGTGCATGTTAAACTGAAACTTAAAAGATTGATTTACATGTAAAACTGCAATTTTTCAATCAGTTAAATTTATGCCGCCTTCTCTATAAAGAAATTAAATTGCACTTATCGTTTTGTTTAAACTAGGCAAATTAAATGATCGGCTATAAAGCTGTTTCATAATAAGTGGCAATGAATTTGCCCATGTGTCATAATCATGTCATTGATGCTTGCATAATTATGCAGATTAGCGCCTTTACACTTAAAAAGAAAACTTATCAAGACAAACAATGCGTTTAGGGCAAACTATGTGCAATCAACAAAAGAAAATTATCCTATAAGGAAATAAAAAATAAAAGAAGATAATTAGAAAGATGTACAAGCTTTGTTCACTAATAACGATGCCATCCATAAATTAAAAAGGTAGTAAGACCATTTGCCATAAGGGACATTGAAAAGAAATGTAACCAAATCAAAAAAGGAATCACTATTACAGACAATAGACACTGGCTCTATCTCAGATAAAATAAAACAATAACGTCCTTTACCGTAAGTGCCTTGGCAACAATCTCTGCTTCTTTCAAGTCGTATCTAAAACATACAGTTAATCCAGTGAAACTGCAGGTTCGTCAGCTAGGCATAAGCTCTTTATTGTCCTTTATTAAGGACCAATGATATTTCGGAATCTCTGCCTATCACGTATGATTATTAAACAATTCGCGCTGTTTGTTTTTGCTAAAAAAGAGCAATAGTGAAAGTGACCGATTAAGAGGCAATTTTGTACGTAATCAACGCAAGTTCGAGCATTATGTAATTTAGCATTTGAAGCAGTGCATTTTTTATAAATGTTTGATAACTAAGTGGACTAAAACCATGTTATCATGCCTACCTAAAAACATATTTAACTTGTTTCAGTAAATTTCCTATCTTAAGGGCCCGCCACCCTTCAGCGGAGATGTAAAACAGAAGAAGTGTGACACAACTCAACACACGAAACAATCCAAAAAGTTATTATCCTCTATATAGCATTGTAAAATAGCTGTCATTTCATTTGATCTAATTTCTCTAACTATTGTTCAGTTCATATAAGATACAAATATCGCCCACAGCAAATTAAGTGCATACAAGCGAAACGTTCATTATTGACCTTAACTGGTGTATGCTGTATCACAATTGCAGTTCATGAACATAAATTATGTGATATGCTGGCGCTGACGTGCAATTGTAAATGCATTTTCAGTTTTAATGAGTAGTGTGGAAATCTCAGTCTGTAACCTACAGCTATTCTACCTCTCTTTCAGACTCCCAGAGAGTTCCTCTGCCTTGTTGATGGCAAACATCAGAGTCTTGGCACCAAGGAGGTTGTCATAGTAGGTCTGCAATAAAATATGTTTACATTACCTCGTTTACACCACTAGTTAACAAAGGATGTACCTAACGATGTATTTAAACTTCGTATTGTTTTCGTAAAAAAAATATGATAATTTTTAAAAGCAAGTAGACTATTTCCTCACAGATACCAAGTTCAATTAACAGTGTGATTCTTTAACTGAAAGTTTTAAGAAACTCAGCTTTTCTTTCTTGTAGCCAACATTTTTCGTAGGTAGAGAGTCGACATAAAATTACTTCATAAACATTACAACTCAACTTAGGTTACACATATTAAAGGGATTTTACTCAAACAGTTTTTTTTCTGGAAATAACATACCGGTTTCAACAGGAATTACTCACCATTTGGAATACTTCATAAACAATCAAACGCCACTTACTTAACAAAACTAAAAGGATATTACACAATATTATTTTATTGCACGTATTATAGGACGTAACATAACTGATCTTATTTGTCTGATAGTTTTCTTGAGGAAAATGACAATATCACTGACCTTATCTTTCCTATAGTCTGCCGTTTTCTTGAGGAAAGTGACGATATAACTGACCTTATCTTTCCTATAGTCTGCCGTTTTCTTGAGGAAAGTGACGATATAACTGACCTTATCTTTCCTATAGTCTGCAGTTTTCTTGAGGAAAGTGACGATATAACTGACCTTATCTTTCCTATAGTCTGCAGTTTTCTTGAGGAAAGTGACGATATAACTGACCTTATCTTTCCTATAGTCTGCAGTTTTCTTGAGGAAAGTGACGATATAACTGACCTTATCTTTCCTATAGTCTGCAGTTTTCTTGAGGAAAGTGACGATATAACTGACCTTATCTTTCCTATAGTCTGCAGTTTTCTTGAGGAAAGTGACGATATAACTGACCTTATCTTTCCTATAGTCTGCAGTTTTCTTGAGGAAAGTGACGATATAACTGACCTTATCTTTCCTATAGTCTGCCGTTTTCTTGAGGAAAGTGACGATATAACTGACCTTATCTTTCCTATAGTCTGCAGTTTTCTTGAGGAAAGTGACGGTATAACTGACCTTATCTTTCCTATAGTCTGCAGTTTTCTTGAGGAAAGTGACAATATAACTGACCTTATCTTTCCTATAGTCTGCCGTTTTCTTGAGGAAAGTGACGATATAACTGACCTTATCTTTCCTATAGTCTGCAGTTTTCTTGAGGAAAGTGACGGTATAACTGACCTTTTCTTTCCTATAGTCTGCAGTTTTCTTGAGGAAAGTGACGATATAACTGACCTTTTCTTTCCTATAGTCTGCAGTTTTCTTGAGGAAAGTGACGATATAACTGACCTTATCTTTCCTATAGTCTGCAGTTTTCTTGAGGAAAGTGACGATATAACTGACCTTATCTTTCCTATAGTCTGCAGTTTTCTTAAGGAAAGTGACGATATAACTGACCTCATCTTTACGATAGTCTGCCATTTTCTCGAGGAAAGTGACGGTATAGCTGACCTTATTTTTCTTATACTCTGCAGTTTTCTTGAGGAAAGTGACGGTATTACTGACCATATCTTTCCTATAGTCTGCCATTTTCTTGAGGAAAGTGACGGTATAACTGACCTTATCTTTCCTATAGTCTGCAGTGTTCTTGAGTAAAGTGACGGTATAACTGACCATATCTCTCCTATAGTCTGCAGTGTTCTTGAGTAAAGTGACGGTATAACTGACCTTATCTTTCCGATAGTCTGCATTTTTCTTGAGGAAAGTGACGGTATAACTGACCATATCTTTCTTACAGTCTGCAGTTTTCTTGAGGAAAGTAATGGTATAACTGACCATATCTTTCTTATTGTCTGCCGTTTTCTTGAGGAAAGTGACGATATAACTGACCTTATCTTTCCTATAGTCTGCAGTTTTCTTGGGGAAAGTGACGATATAACTGACCTTATCTTTCCTTTAGTCTGCAGTTTTCTTGAGGAAAGT
This sequence comes from Dreissena rostriformis, assembly GCA_007657795.1. Taxonomy (NCBI): domain Eukaryota; kingdom Metazoa; phylum Mollusca; class Bivalvia; order Myida; family Dreissenidae; genus Dreissena; species Dreissena rostriformis. The sequence continues at coordinate 4,502 of VMBQ01007464.1, read as the reverse complement.
GACGATATAACTGACCTTATCTTTCCTTTAGTCTGCAGTTTTCTTGAGGAAAGTGAAGGTATAACTGACCTTAACTTTCCTATAGTCAACAGTTTTCTTGAGGAAAGTGACGGTATAACTGAACTTTTCTTTCCTATAGTCTGCAGTTTTCTTGAGGAAATTGACGATATAACTGACCTTATCTTTCCTATAGTCTGCAGTTTTCTTGAGGAAAGTGACGATATAACTGACCTCATCTTTCCTAAAGTCTGCAGTGTTCTTGAGGAAAGTGACGATATAACTGACCTCATCTTTCCTATAGTCTGCAGTTTTCTTTAGGAAAGTGACGGTATAACTGACCTTATCTTTCCTGTAGTCTGCAGTTTTCTTGAGGAAAGTGAAGGTATAACTGACCTTATCTGTCCTATAGTCTGCAGTTTTCTTGAGGAAATTGACGATATAACTGACCTTATCTTTCCTATCGTCTGCAGTTTTCTTGAGGAAAGTGACGGTATAACTGACCTTATCTTTCCGATAGTCTGCAGTTTTCTTGAGGAAAGTGACGATATAACTGACCTTATCTTTCCGATAGTCTGCAGTTTTCTTGAGGAAAGTGACGGTATAACTGACCTTATCTTTACTATAGTCTGCAGTTTTCTTGAGGAAAGTAATGGTATAACTGACCTTATCTTTCCGATAGTCTGCAGTTTTCTTGAGGAAAGTTATGGTATAACTGACCTTATCTTTACTATAGTCTGCAGTTTTCTTGAGGAAAGTGACGGTATAACTGACCTTATCTTTCCGATAGTCTGTAGTTTTCTTGAGGAAAGTGACGGTATAACTGACCTTATCTTTCCGATAGTCTGCAGTTTTCTTAAGGAAAGTGACGGTATAACTGACCTTATCTTTCTTATAGTCTGCAGTTTTCTTGAGGAAAGTAATGGTATAACTGACCATATCTTTCTAATAGTCTGCAGTGTTCTTGAGGAAAGTGACAATATAGCTGACCTTTTCTTTCGTATAGTCTGCAGTTTTCTTGAGGAAAGTGACGAGATTGAAGAACTTCATGAAGAGGACGTAGGCACGTTCCTCATCCTTCATCCGGTAAATGTATAAAGCATCTTTGAAAATCTTCTCTGCTGTCTTGACCAGGCTGCAACGAGTCAGGGCACATAAACAAAACGTGGCATGCTTCAACGATACAAACTGAACAAGAATCCAATTTTAATTTAAAGATCAACTTGGCTTAAATCAATATTGAAGCAAGGGGGTTGTCCATCAGTGGTAGATGGTGCAAACAAATTTTTTTACTATTTGGCTAGAACTACAAGCAAAAAGGTAAATTGTATCATCTAATTTTCCCTTTTAAAAACTCATTATTTTAATTTTACTATGGTATTTAAACGTGTTGAAGACAGCACTCTTCTCCTTTTAAAATGTCTTTTGCAACTCTGGACAGGAAAACGCACAATGTGTGAATACCTTTAGAACTTTAATATTGTATAGTTAATTAGTTAATGAAGAAATTGTTTACACGTCAGCTTTGTTTGTAAGGTTTGCAGGCAGCTCTACCATCTTGTTAAGCTCCTCAATGTTCTTGGCGAGGTAAAGCCCTTTCTTGTGGGAATGCTTACTGTATGACACGGGCATTTTGACTTGTCGCCTAGCTGAAAATATACATAATAATGTGATATTTCAGTTATATTTGTCGATAAGCAAGACACAACATTAATTCTCTTTTTTTTTAACCTGACGCAATGTTGATGTCCTTGATCATTGAAGGTTATGACCATTATAGTTGTCACTTAATTTATCATTGAAGCTGATGTCATAAGCAAATATTGGAGAGCGTTTGCTAGGGTAGAAAGATAGATAGAATGATGACTGTTTTCTGCTTTTAGATAGCAGAAATACAGCCGAGTTTAATTTAAAAATATAACCAAGACAGACCGAAAAATGTAAAACAAATATCGGATCGATAATCATGATTGGAAAAATAATACATCATTTTTAAAGAATTTCGTTAATAATTTGGAAAAGAACTTTACAGTGTACCAGTTAACTGATTTCTGTTGTAATTTGGCGGTGATTAATAAAGTATTTTCCAACCATTTTCGACACCTTTATGTTTCATGAATAGCAGACGCTTATATCCATAAGCCAATACTTAATTATAATCCGGTTAAAATTGACGCATATAATATAACTGCCCGAAACGGAACTGAAAAGGCCTCGGGAGCAAGATAGCGAGTCAACGTCTTCCACCGCCCCTGTACAACNATAGAAAACGATAAAAGTGTTAACAAGGATGATGACATACATATCAATGACATTCAATTTGCACGTGTCCATCGGATCGCTGGTGGCCCAAATTCTAGAAATCTACCCCGCCCGATAGTAGAAAATTTGAAAACTACAATGATCGGGAAAAGATTCGAAGAGCGGGTATTCTACTTAATCAAATGAAGTCAGGCTGTTATATCAATGAACAATTTCCACCAGAAATAGAGGAACGCCGAAGACGATTACTACCAATTCTGAAACAATATAAAAGTGATCCCTTTAATAAACTTAAGTGCAACCAAGTGCGTGATATCCTGAACATAGAAAATAAGGTGTACAATTTGGACACAAGGTCGCTTAGAGCACCGAAGCAAAGATCGCGGACAACAAACGAAAAGCCATATCTTCAATAAACCACCCAGCCAATATCTTCTGCTCAATGTAAACAACAACCGAAAGTGCCGATTAATTTCAGGGGTAAATATAGGTTTGAACCATTCAACAGTGACAACGTAGATACCCCGCAAAGGCGCAGGCCGCTGATTGAACGTTCGCCCCGATCCCCTCTGGACGAAACGGAACTCAAAAGGCCTCGGGAGCAAGATATCGATTCAACGTCTTCCACCGCCCCTGTACAACAGCCCGAGATCCCCGAGGAACCCGAGCCAAGTAACACACAATGTTCTCAGCTCAACTCAACTGTGCAATAGGACGCAAAGGGAGAGAACCGATGTACTTTACACAGCAATGAACACGGATCAGATAGTCGCTGTGTGAGAGGATAAACATTTCTCTCGTTGAACGTTTGCGGACTGAGATCGAAACAGCTTTGTCCAGAGTTTTGTTCATTTCTATGCAATTACGATATAATTGGTTTTCAGGAAACAAAAACAGACGATTATGATGATTTAGAATAACATGGGTTTAAAATGCATTTTAAAACAGAAAAGAATTCTCTGTACGTAAATCAGGCGGAATATGTCTCGCTGTTAAAAACACAATCAGTAAATACGTCACGATTATTCAGTCAAGCAGTAAATTTGTATTGTGGTTTAAATTTTCTAAACATTTAACTAAAAATGAGGATATACTGTGCTGTGTTGTATATGTACCGCCTGAAAACTCCGTGTATGTAAACGATGATCCGTTTTCCGATATCCAGATAGAAATTGATAATGTTAGAGATAAATACAGTAATATATGCATGTCATAGTCGTACAAAACAGCTAGCAGATTATGTTAAACCTGATCATGATATTTATTGTGAATTACACTTAGATGAGATGTACAACAATTTAATATGCGATGAAAAACTGTTTTTAGAATCAAGTATGACTATTACTCGAAATAACCAAGATAAAACGGCAAACGGTTTTGGTTACAGGTTAATACATTTCTTACAAAGGAACCGACTGATCATATTAAATGGCAGAACAAAAGGCGACTTTATGGGTGAATTCACTTGTAAAAATTCAAGCAGCATAGACTATTTTGTCAGTTCTCCTACGTTATTTAAGCATATAATCAATATAGAAGTTGTAGATTTTTGTCCATTACTTTCAGATGTGCACAACCCCGTTAGTATGGTGTTCGAATTTCCAAATTATTATAACAGGGATTTTGTCACTGTTAACAATACATGTATATGTTTAAATGTTTGTAAAAATGTTGATGTTTGTGAGAATTGTATTATTGCTGATGCAAATGTCGATGAAGTTTATAATAATAATAATGCTATTAGCAATAATGATGACGATGATGATAATGATAATAACAATAACAATAATAATACAAATAATAATAATGAAAACGTGAAATTGTGGGATCATGCTAAATGTAATGCCTTTGTAGAAAATATTAGTACTTTAAATGTCAATGATATAATCCGGGATCTCGAAGCTTTGAAAACGCGGATACTAATTCAATTAATGACATGAACCATATAGTCTCCAAAATTGATTCTCTTTATCAAAACAATTGTAAAAAACAGCTTCGGAACTCATAAACATGTAAATAAATCAAAGTATAGCAATGAGCCCAAATGGTACGACCGAAATTGTAAAAAGCCCGGACAAATTTTCACCGTGCCAAATAAGTATACCAGACTAAGAAATCTGAAGCGCATCGAGTTTATCTTAAAAGCACAAGTAAAATATACAAGAAAACCATTAAACAATGTTATAACACATTTAAAAAGAAAAATGCTCAAAAAATTAAATCCCTGAAAAACACAAACCCCA
>VMBQ01007463.1:27236-46567 GCA_007657795.1 Dreissena rostriformis | reverse complement strand
ATTTACAAATGTTGTTTCTGGTGGATAAATTATAATTATTTATTTACATGTGCTGGTTTTTGGGGAAGAATAACCATGCACCAAGACACCGTGTCGCTGTTTATAAATGACGAGAAATTCGCGTTTACCGACATTAGCTAATTATTTCTATAGGTCACTACCTAGGTGAATAATGGTAAATTGACAACTGACAAAATGTTTGTTTTTTACATCATTGGAAAATGAAATAATGATATTGTTTTATTTAATTAAAATGGGCTTAAAAAATGCTCCCGACACAGCCATATACTGGAAAGTACCAAAGAATAAACACAATTGGGCCCACACATAACGCAAGCTCAGGCGAAGAAGGGCCTCGTAAACTGCGAAATACAAAATGAACAAAAAAACACAATTAAGGTAGCGCACCCGTAATGATTTCCCGCGATTTCTTGTAAGATCGAAGAGCCTTTTTACCTGTTTACTTATGGATATCTAATTTAATCAGGTACTAATGCCAAGTTGTCGTGGCCGAGTGGTTAAGGCGATAGACTAGACATATTTTGGGATCTTCCCGCGCAGGTTGGAATCCTGCCGACACCGCATACTTTTTGCGACGCATTTTTATTTCTTTTCTAACGTAATTTGATTTAATACAGCATATAAGCTATGTTTATTGTTAAATAGGTTGCAATTTTTATGAACATTCTTCAATTTTTAAAATTAACACAACGTTATGGCTAAATTGAGTAATTTACTTTCAAAATACGAAACATGCATGTTTCAGTTTTATTTCAAAAAGTAAACGGTAAATCTGTCTATTTCTTGGTATTTTTGATGTATACAGTGTATCTATAAAAAAAACCTTCAAAATATTACTTAAATGAAGCTATTTTGAATTTTATGACACTTCGTTTTTAACTAACGAAATTTCTACTTGGCTGAAACCACTTACATTTCATGGCGCTCTTCCATAGATAACAAGTTATAAAAAATAAATGTCTGTAAAAGAATACTTATTTCATCTTGTTTAAACTTTAAACTACTTTACTGCATCTGTACACACCAATTGTATGCCTATGTTTATGAAATCTGGATAGGTTTTGGAACTTTCATATACCCCAGGGGTGCAAATAAACTCGACGAAAGCTGAGCGTGGGGGTGGTTTTGAAAAAATCAGTATATTTTTAGCTCACCTGATTGCTCAAGTGAGCTTTTGGGATCGGTCTTTGTCCGTCGTCTGTCCGTCCGTCCGTTCGTCAACATTGGTTTGTAAACACTCTAGAGGCCACATTTCTTGTCTAATCTTCATGAAACTTAGTCAGAAGATTTATCCCAATGATACCTCGATCGAGTTCAAAACTGGGTCATGCTGGGTCANCTAAACGATTGTACTTTTTGGATAAATAAAGCAAGCAACTGACCGATATTTCAAAAACGCACGCACTATGTTTTTTTTTTAGACGGAATAATTATACTGTTGTACAGGAACTATATGTGTCGATTTTCTGGTTGGAGTGAGACCGATAAAGGATAAAAAGTATCTCAAATTATTTCTGTGTATGTGTATATCAAAGTTAATGAGGTCATTAGGCTGCATTATGTAAGTTTACTTATAAAAGAATCATAAAATTCGGAACGATATTGAATCAAAGATCCATACTTTTCCAGCTATTTAAATTTAACTTAAATATATTCGCCGACGACACATCCCTGTACATTATTATAGACGAGCCCTACCATTCAAATGCAGTGTAACAACACGATATCAATACAATTCAATGGCATGTTCTATTTAATCTAAAATCAGACACACTTACATTCTCCAGAAAGCAATAACCTTATCAATATAACTTGACAATGCTCGCTACACAAATACCTGGTGTTAGTTCCCACAAACATCTAGGAGTCTTCCTGTCGACGGATTGTAAATGGCACATACATCTTAAATATATCACTAATGAAGCGTGGGGTAGAATTAATATTATTCGCAAACTCAAATTCAAGCGAAAATCGTTGGAAATCATTTATAGATCATTTATTCGCCTACTTATTGAATATTCAGATGTTATATGGGACAATTGCACAAAAGAAGAAAAATATGAACTTGGTACATTCAAAACGAAGCAGAGCGTATTGCCTGCGGAGCATTTAAGTTAGTGTCTTTAAATGATTTGCATCAAGCAATTAACTGGGAACCGCTGCAAGATCGACGTGATAAACATAAACTCATATTATTTTACAAAAGGCAAAACTCTCTAAGTACTCAATTCTAATCCGATCTGGTGCCCCAACATGTAGGATCTATTGCGAGGTATAATCTTCGAAATGCAATTGACTTACACACTATCGAATGTAGATCAATCCTTTATATAATTCATGCATTCTGTAAAATGGAATATAATTATATTACCAGAGGACGTCAAAAACAGCGAATCGCTTAACATCTTTAAATCAGTCCACGTTTAACCACAGGAGGGAAGCCCATATTGTTTTATATGCTATAAAAGAGACAAGAACAATTTTTAACGAATCAACTACACACCGGTTGTTTTCGAAAGTTAATAAAAACGGATTGCACAGGCTAATCTGGGACGACACTTTACGAACATGCATCGAGCCCTGGGGGCCGTTTCATAAACGATCGTACGACAATTTTAACTTACGAGAGAATTTTTTAATCTCAATGAGTAGACGAACTAGCTCGCCATGCTCTTCAATTATATACGGCGCTAGAGATGCCAATGTAATTAATTAAGATCTTAAACTTTATAATCATATGATATGGACTTTAGCAATTATGCATCTTCGAATAATGTATCGTATCGTAAATGAGCACTACGATGTTTATTGAAACGGCCCCCAGTTTTCCTAGAACGAGGCTCATATTCATTATTTTAGGCTGGTGGGAGGCGACCCAGGCGTTCGAGGTGATCGGGATCCTGCTGATCATCGCCGCCCTCATCCTCACCATCCTCATCGTGTTCGTAAAGTCCGACATGAAGATTCTCAAGCTTGTTGCCTGGATACTATCCTTCTGCGCATGTAAGTACACGACCGGATATGACTGTGTACAAATATTGTGTGATGTGTTTTTATCAAAATGTTCGCAACACAAATTGACAATGTGACTGTGATTAAACTACTGTGAAACCATTAATATTCGTCAAACATTAATTTTCGTCTATNCTGCGTGGCTACGGCGCTGGACTCATTGATGCAACCCTTCGTGATCGACAATGCGTGCAAAAATTAATTAACTCGGTTTTCACAATCTCATTATAAATGCATCAGACAATCATCTCACCGTTCAGCCGAGCGCCTGCTCAGTCACCTAGAAACAACCAAACACACGCAAACAGTTTTCGTCGGCCGTTGCTAGGGCACATTAAAACACCTGGGCTGGAATTATCCATTACCGCATTTATATCACCACAGTGTCATTCGTTGTATTGTGCTTGAAAGGGAGAAAAAGCGCAGCAATATGGGGTTTAGTGACAGTTCACTTTTTCTGAAGATAACCTTCGTTTTGTTGATTGTTGCGTTCATCATACAAGTGCTTGCGTTGGCCATTCCCTTCTGGTTTTCCGTGGATGCCGGATCTTATGAGACATACGGCTCGCTTTTCCGGATATGTTCCGAGCTCGGTGGATATAAAGTGTGTGCCGATGTGGACAATGCTGCAAGTAAGTAATTCTGGTGAATATAGATGTATCCATATTAACGATTTGCAAGTGTTGTTTCTGGTGGATAAATTATAATTAAGTATGTACATGTGCTGGTTTTTGGGGAAGAATAACTATGCAACAAGTCACCGTGTCGTTGTTTATAAATGCCGAGAAATTCATATTAACCGACATAAGGTGATTATTTCTAAAGTTAGTATTGGTAAATATTGGTAAATTGACAACTGACAAAATGTTTGTTTTTTACATTATTGAAAAATGAAATAACGATACTGTTTTAGTTAATTAAATTGGGCTTAAACAATGGTCGCGACACAGCCATATATTGGAAAGTACCAAAGAATAAACACAATTGGGCCCACACATAACGCAATCTCAGGCGAAGAAGGGCCTCGAAAACTGCGAAATACAAAATGTACAAAAAAAAACACAATTAAGGAAGCGCACCCGTAATGATTTCCCGCGATTTCTTGTAAGATCGAAGAGCCTTTTTACCTGTTTACTTATGGATATCTAATTTAAGCAGGTACTAATGCCAAGTTGTCGTGGCCGAGTGGTTAAGGCGATAGACATATTTTGGGATCTTCCCTCGCAGGTTCGAATCCTGTCGACAACGCATACTTTTTGCGACGCTTTTTATTTCTTTTCTAACGTAATTTGATTTAATATAGCATATAAGCTTTGTTTATTGTTAAATAGGTTGCAATTTTTATGCACATTCTTCAATTTTTAAAATTAACACAACGTTATGGCTTTATTGGGTGATTTACTGCTGAAAATACGAATCATGCATGTTGCAGTTTTATTTTTATTTCAAAAAGTAAACGGTAAATCTGTCTATTTCTTGGTATTTTTGCTGTATGTAGTGTATCTATAAAAAACTAATTTCAAAATATTACTTAAATGNAACCTTGTAAACACTGTAGAAGTCACATTTCATGTCCAATCTTCATGTAACTTTGTCAAAATGTTTCTCTTAATGATATGTTGGTTGAGTTCAAAAGTGGTTCCGGTCCGTTGAAAAACATGGCCGCCAGTGGGCGGGGCAGTTTTCTTTCTTTGGCTATAGAGATACCTTGTAAACACTCTAGAGGCCACATTTCTTGTCCGATCTTATGAAACTTGGCCAGAAGATTTGTCCCAATGATACCTCGATCGAGTTTGAAACTGGGTCATGCTGAGTCAAAAACTAGGTCACTAGGTCAAAAAAAAAGAAAAACCTTGTAAATACTGTAGAAGTCACATTTCATGCCCAATCTTCATGTTACTTTGCCAAAATGTTTGTCTTAATGATATGTCGGTTGAGTTCAAAAGTGGTTCCGGTCCGTTAAAAAACATGGACCAGGTCAAATCTTGAAAAACTTTGTTTATCTTTAACCACAAAGCACGCAGCTTTGATATCTGATATGTGACAAATATTGTTCAAATCATGTAACTGGGTAAGCTCATTTCACAGGTGAGCGATCTAGGGCCCTCTTGACCCTCTTGTTTTTAAAACCATGGAAACCTACCTAAAAATGTTCATGTATTTCAGTGAAATGATGCTGATAAAGAAAATAATACATTAGATTATATTTGGAAAGGTGCCCATTACGGGTGCGCTACCTTAACACAGCTCAGACAGTTTACAGATATCAAGTTATTTGTGACGCTAAACGATTTTTGTACTTTTTGGATAAATAAAGCAAGCAACTGGCCGTTATTTCAAAAACGCACGCACTATGTTTTTATTAAGACGGAATAATTATACTGTTGTCCGGGAACTATATGTGTCGATTTTCTGGTTGGAGTGAGAAAGATAAAGGATAAAAAAAGTATCTCAAATTATTTCTGTATATGTGCATATCAAAGTTAATGAGGTCATTAGGCTGCATTATGTAAATTTACTTATAAAAGAATCATGAAATTCGGAACGATATTGAATCATAGATCCATACTTTTCCAGCTATTTAAATTTAACTTAAATATATTCGCCGAAGACACATCCCTGTACATTATTTTAGACGAGCCCTACCATTCAAATGCAGTGTAACAACACGATATCAATACAATTCAATGGCATGTTCTATTCAATCTAAAATCAGACACACTTACATTCTCCAGAAAGCAACAACCTTATCAATATAACTTGACCATGCTCGCTACACAAATACCTGATGTTAGTTCCCACAAACATCTAGGAGTCTTCCTGTCAACGGATTGTAAATGGCACATACATCTTAAATATATCACTAATAAAGCATGGGGTAGAATTAATATTATTCGCAAACTCAAATTCAAGCTTGACCGAAAATCGTTGGAAATCATTTATAGATCATTTATTCGCCTACTAATTGAATATTCAGATGTTATATGGGACAATTGCACAAAAGAAGATTAATATGAACTTGGTACATTCAAAACGAAGCAGAGCGTATTGCCTGCGGAGCATCCAAGTTAGTGTCTTTAAATGATATGCATCAAGCAATTAACTGGGAACCGCTGCAAGATCGACGTGAAAGACATAAACTCATATTATTTTACAAAATGCAAAACTTTCTAAGTACTCAATTCTAATCCGATCTGGTGCCCCAACATGTATGATCGATTGCGAGGTATAATCTTCGAAATGCAAATGACTTACGCACTACCGAATGTAGAACAATCCTTTATATAATTCATGCATTCAGTAAAATGGAATATAATTATATTACCAGACAACGTCAAAAACAGTGAATCACCTAACATCTTTAAATCAATCCAAGTTTAACCACAGGAGGGAAGCCCATATTTTTTATATAGAGACAATGAGTTCAACTTCGTTTGCGTAAAACTAGACCATCTTTACTGTAAACCATGTAACTCGAACAATTTTTAACGAATCAATTCCACACCGGTTGTTTTCGAAAGTTAATAAAAACAGATTGCACAGGCTAATCTGGGACGACACTTTACGAACATGCATCGAGCCCAGTTTTCCTATAACGAGGCTCATATTCATTATTTTAGGCTGGTGGGAGGCGACCCAGGCGTTCGAGGTGATCGGGATCCTGCTGATCATCGCCGCCCTCATCCTCACCATCCTCGTCGTGTTCGTCAAGTCCGACATGAAGATTCTCAAGCTTATTGCGTGGATACTATCCTTCTGCGCGTGTAAGTACACGACCGGAAATGACTGTGTAAAAATATTTTGTGATGTGTTTTTATCAAAATGTTCGCAACACAAATTGACAATGTGACTGTGATTAAACTATTCAAGCTGAGTTTTTTTTTTAGAAAATGTATTTACACCCATATAGGTATTTGTAAATGGTAACCTTTTTCTGCGCACATAAACAAATACAAAAACGCATTCAGTCACTCATTCTTACAGTCATTCCATCACCGAATAACTCGCAAATCAGTCAATCACTCACTATTTTGCGGGTATGCCCATCGCTCAATCATTAACAGAGTCACTCTATCACTTCCTCATTACGTTTTATGTAAAACTTATTTCTCTTAATTGTATGTTCTTTATTTTACTTTAAGGTGGATTCATAATTATCGGCATTATCATATATGGGGCGAAAAGTTTTGGAGTGTTCGCCGATTACTCGGGTGCTTTCGCTCTTGCAATCATCGCCGGAATCATCATGGCAGTAGCGGGCATTCTGGGATTGATGGACTGGATGAACAAAGGGAAGTAATGCGCAATTTTCGGATTCCCTGATTCCGCTGAACTGACAGAACGAGAGAAGTAAAGAACTAACGACGTGTTTATTTGTATGCTGTCGTGACCCATTTAACAAACTTGAACATTCTTTATTTTTTTTTCGTATTTAACGACATGTTGGTACTAGTATCTGGTGCAAGTTAACAAGTTACTTTTTTGTGTGTATATTTAACATATGGAACACAATTAAATTAAGTGAAAGATTAAAACGATGGTGTTTCGACCTCAGAAAAGTCATTTGTACACCAAACATATAAGATTTTGAATTTTGGAAAACCGTGGTTCTTTTATATGAAATGCACATGTATCCTATATTATATTGCCATATTTTCATTATATAACGCGTACAACAAAATGAGTTATTCAATTATGTCATCCAATTAATTTATACTATTGATCATATGTAAATTTAAATATTATTTATTAAATATATAACATTCTTTGTCTGAGTTCGCAAATTTATATGCATACAGTTGACGTAACGTCCCTTAATAGCATTTTTTATTAAAATAGTATTAACTGACCGTATCATGTCAGTGACCATTTTGTACTAATATTGGAGCAACACGCCACGGACATGAACTTACGATTTTGAACTTTTTGGCTAACACTAGTATGTACTTAATTGCGATATGTTTCAAATGCTATGCACATCAAGATATACTTTGAAAAATGACATTATAATGCGATTGATGCAGAAATTGTAATATTAAGAACCATTGCAGAGATGCAAAGCGATGTGTTCCAACATGCACCATTGTACTGCAAATCCGAGCTGGATGTCAACACAAATATGCTAATAGCATGGAAAATGGAAAGCATGCCTTTGCAATAAATTGATCCTGGTTCGCCGTTTGAATGTCAATATGTGGGCCGTTTGAATGTTATTATAATACCGTAAATGTGTTTCTTACGGAAACCAATCGAGGGAAAGTAATTCATTTCACAGTTAAAAAGTGACATGTTTATGAGAATGCACGCTAGTCCGTTGTTAACCAGTCCATCCCAAACAAAGTAATATTCAATTAATAAACCATTACAGTTTAAAGGCTATGCAAGGATCCATAAGCAGTATATTTAATATATTTTCACTCGGGTTTATTACATCAATTACAAATTCAAATGTGAAGACTTCACTTGATGTTTATTTTCGCCAACAATTTACAATGTATTTAGTCTTTTTGCTTGAATAACTTAGTGAATGTTTCAATGTATGTTACACTGGATAAATCAATCAAACACTCATATTTAACAGTTATATTTGATAGACGCAATTCAATATTCACACCACGATATACTTCAAACAAGGACATTATAATGCGATATATGCCGAAATTAAACTATTTAGAACCGTTGCAGTGATGCAAAGCGATGGGTCCCAACATGCACTATTGTACAACCAATCCGAGTAGCATGTCGACACGTATTTGTTGATAGCATTGGAAACTAGCTTGCTTCGACAATGTCGAAGAATCTATGGTAAATTTAACAAAACAACAAGAGAACATTACAGAAATCCTATAGCACTCTGATCGGATGTTAAAACAACATCCGTTTTCATTCAGGTATTTACAATACCAAAACATAAAAGCAGGATCAAGCCTTGATTTGGCGTACTTTTTGAAAGTCATCCACTTTGGACAGAACACTCGTATGGACAAAAGAAAATGTTCAGTATTGATGAGGTAAATCATCGATATCAGAATAAATCGATCATGCAACACCATTTGAATGACGTACATAATATTTGCCTTGATTGAATGTTAATATAATACCAACAAGGTGTTTCATACGGCAACCAGCAGTGGGGAAGGAATGCGTTTCATAGTTAAATAGCGACATGTTTACGAGATTGCACGTGTCTTCTTGGGTAACACAGTCCGCCACAAACAATGTGACATTTTATTCGTAAACCATCACAGTTTCAGTCATGGCAGTTTTTAAATTATATAAGCGGTAAAATAATATAAAAAAGCAGTCACACCCTTTGGCTATTTTACCATTTGTTTAAAATTATTATGTACGCATATTATATGTGGGTGTGGTATATTCATTACAAAACAACCCAACCATTTTGTTTCTTTTTTATCCTTCCTTAATTTGTATTTAAATGTAATGGCGCTCCGTACTTGTATACTAAATACGATTTGCATATCAGACATTTATATGAATAATTTAGTATTTTTACCGCAAGTATATCATACGCATCACAACATCTTTACGAGCATCTAATCTACATTAATCCAATTAGATGCAAGTAATTTTAACACAAGCTGTAAAATGTCCAAAATGTTGTCAACGCTTGTAATTAATAAGAGAAACACGATTCATATTCTACAAAACGAGGCGTTCTTGAGCATTTGTAAATGCGTGGCGGACAACGAAGTATTAAATAATAAGTATATGTTTATTGTCCTTTAATAATTGAAGTGTCTACAATAATAGACGATAAGATACGAAAGGAAAATAAGATATTATAGGGGAAATGACTGGAAGGTGTTTTCAGGTTATGTTGATCTTGATCGAAATTTATAGTCTCCGTTCGGCGGATATTGTTGATAAAGGCACCGATCAATTGAAGACGGATGCAGACTTCACGGTCGGTCTTGGTGCCATTGCCAACGAGATCGTCAATAGCGTGTTTAAGAACGACGATTCAAAGATATTGAACTCCAATACCCAGGGGACCGTGACATTGGACGCCAGCATATCTAGCAAAAATACTACTGGGTTGATAATGGTTTCACCATCATTGTCTGCGTTACGATCAGAGACGCCTGTTGAAACCGGAGAAACAACTGTCACTAAAGGGAACACAACTCGCGGGGAAACAAATTTGAATAACACGGATGTTGTGCTCTCGTCATCATCATTGGTAGCAAGAGAGGCGTCAGCGGTGCCAATAATAAGATCGAAATCGACTATTCCGGTTGTGGGAGGGACACCGGTTCCGTCCGTTCTGGAAGGAAACACAACTCACCAGGAAAACGTTACACTTAATGTATTGAACGTTTCTGGCGGTGCCGGCGATAGTCTGTTTGTCACGCCCACCACTTCAACAGTGTCCACAAACAAGACGTTGGTCGAAAGAAGTGCTATTGCTACACAGAACCAAACAACAATAGCCACCGTGTCGACAAAAACAACACTAACTTCAGCATCAGAGACGCCTGTTGAAACCGGAGAGACAACTGTCGCCAAAGGGAACACAACTCACATCGAAACAAATTTGCATAAGACGGAGGTCGTGCTCTCGCAATCACCATTTGTAGCAAGCGAGAGGTTAGCGTCATCGACCATACCAGTTGTGGCTTTGACACTGGTCCAGTCCGTTCTGGAAGGTAACAAAACCAAAACCCACCAGGAAAACGTAATCCTTAATGTATCGAGCGTTTCTAGCGGTACCGGCGAGGGTCAGTTTGTCACGCCTATCGCATCAACAATGTCCACCAACAAGGCGGTGATCCAAAGAAGGGATACTGATACGGAGAACCAACCAATAACCGCCGTGTCGACAACAGCATCACTAACGACAGCATCAGAGACGCCTGTTGTAATCGGCGAAATAAATATGCATAACATGGCTGGCGTGCTCTTGCCATCACCATTGGTAGCAAGCGAGGCGTCAACCACCGTGTCGACAACAGCATCACCAACGACACCATTACCAACGACACAGCAACCGAAAGCACCGCAGAAGGGTAAGATTTCGCGCACAACGCGTTATACATTTATACTAACACATAACATCAAACGAGTACGGAGAATCAATTACCAGTCTGTTCTGTTCTCACATGTCTGTCTAAAGCTGTTCCTTGTCCCTGCTTGATATGGTTCATGCTTGTATACTAATTAGATGTGTTGTATTTGACATATGTGTATGCACATAACTTCACATAAAAACACATAAAAACATTATTGAAATTTCATTTAAAGTACATTTCGCTAGGTGCTTAATCGTGATTGTTAACATATAATACATTATTGTAGGCCTATATTCACATGCAATCTAATATGTAATTCCCAATTGAATTCAATTTAAGTAAAGCACAGACCATCATGCAGTAACATAGCGTTGGCTTCTTTTTAACGTAAACATCATCAGTAATTCTGTAGTAACCTGTTAATATTATTGGCTCGCTTCATCAAAAACGTGCATACCAACAGTGATATTCTACTTGTGTTTATTTGTGTTTACAGGTATTTGTGCACTGTTGCAAAGGTGAGTCATCAATTAATTGTCTTATTAAATTCCAAGTACCGGTACGCAAAGTAACTTTGTGGCGTGCAATACATGCTCTTATTAAAAGTGCCTGAACGAGTACAAGCCACGTATCTGCACAATTTTCAGTCATTCTTCATTCATACCTAAATAACGGCATAAAATGCATGCTTTTGATAATCATTGGAGAAATTGATTTTGTACCCGGTAATTAATCAAAATCAGACATTTCATTTACTCTTGTAATGGTTATTCCCCGAGAGCAATGATATTAAAAATTCGAAAGAAGTTAATAAGCTATGAATACGCTATGAATAAGGGTCGGTCGTGATGGTAAATAAACCGCCCATGTGTTTATCGTTAAATCCACAAATAGTTTAAAGAAATGTGGGCGAGCAGAAAGCTGCAGTACATTCAACATACATTTACATGCAATCGCAGCAAGTTTTAAAGTAATGATGACATGTATTCGTTAAAATATTCAAAACGCGAACTATTAATACTTGAGTTACAAATATTTTTAGAATAGTTTTGTATCACCATGTATACAAGTATTCAAATAATGATATAAGTAGCAAAACATCTACCGGCCATTAAATCTGAAGCATATTTTACTTTTAAAGCTGTTCGAAAAGACTTGAGTCGGAATTTATTTATATGTTATCATATTTTATAGGAGCTGGAAAATTATTTAATTATATACATTTATATTGTATTACGGGTATTTGCAATATTACTATTGCCAATTTATCCTATGATTTAAATCCTATAATTTATTTGAAAAGGTCATCAAATCTAATGAAAGCAAAGTCCGTTTATTTAATGAGATAATTACGTTTATTTTTTATTCAAGAATATAAACTCCAGAGAGATTAAGGAATTATACCTTTGATATTACTTGGGTTCATGAACTACGCAAACTTTAATGTAAAACAATTAAATGCATGCACTGGTTATTTTGCATTAACGTCTTATCGATATATGTAGGAAACTACGTTCCAGCTCCGTTTGATCTATACGTGTCGATTACCATGATTAAAGAAAGTTGTATCATTTTGTGCAATGCGCTCTATGCATTGCATCGGAAGTTAGTGACTTGCTAAAAATAAACGAGCATCGGTTGCAAAAAAAAATCTCTATCCTTTGATGTCTCTTTGATATCAGTATTCTTATATTTCACTTATCTTTGTTTTACAGACAAAGACTCCCTTTGCCGCCTTCATGTCGAGAACCCGCCCTTGAGACATGGAACGGATAAATTTAGGTTTAATTTTGGACTCCATGTTGGACCTGGCTACAAAATTCCTCATCTGTTTGCATGTGTGGAGTCCGAAACTCAAAACGTTGCCGACTTAGTCCAATGTTATCTCAGAATATAGAAGAACACAATTCATCATGTTGTGTGATTAAAACTTAAAATGTGTGTTTAAATGGTTTATTTATGTAAATGACTTAATAATTGTGTAACATTTTGTACAACAAAACAAGTCAGATTATCTACATGTACACCTATATTCATTGCATTTATCGTTTCAACAATTCGTTAACTGAACCATGATTAAACTTTAAAAAAATATATTTGCAAGGTATGTGTTGTTGACTCAAAAATCTTGATATCGCAAACACGGTGAAGTGTACATAATATATTTTGAAATGTATTTAAATGCCATGCATTTTATTGCACAATCATCCTTGATTTATTACGCATACCTGCGTCTCGACCATGCATACTCAAGTGATGCCATTAAATAATGTTATGACAACGGCAGTAGTGGTTGGGACACTCGCTCCTCTCCAGGGCGAGTATTTATAGTATAGTTAATCATCGCGATCATGCTAAGTATATTGGTTAGGTTGATGGAATTATTGTTATTAAATCAATCAAACATAGTATCTATAGATAAGTTTTTTGTTAAGAATCTATTATTTACCTGTGATGTGGACACGATTATTATTGCATACGCCGAATATCTCCTAAAAATAATTCATGTTTCGCCTAAGTAAACGCGATTGCGCTTAAATGAAGATTCCCAGACAGCATTGACCCTTGATACAGTGCGAAATAGAATGTAAATGTTTATTTATAGATCTTTGCAAAAATGAAAGGGCACACATAAACTCCCTTTTTATTGGACATTAATAGTTTCACGCTAAACTCTTAGTTTACATCGTGGCCGAACGCAATGCACCCTATTCGTTTCAAATTAGCCCATGTAGAATGAGAATTGTGTTTGCGCTCTACTACACAAAATAGTTAATTAAATTGTCTTGTAATATAAATGAGTCAACATTTTGTAGATTGCACGTATTCTATTTCGTGCAGTTTTGTTATTTTTTACAAATAGGAAAATTCCATTTATTCATTGGGGCTCCTGGCTGGATTTTTTTTTCAAGATTTCATTGGACAATTTAAAGGGACCTGTTCACAGATTTTGGCATATTTTGGAGATTGTCATTAAATGCTCTAAATTGATAAATGTAAACATCAGAACTAAAGAGCTACAATATAAAAACAAGAATAAAAGTATAAAACGAAAAAAAAAGAGAAAAAAAGTTAACCACACCAGGGCTCGAACAACTGACCCATGGAGTAAAAGCCATGCACAGAAACCACTCGACCATCCGTATTCACGTGTGCGTGTGTGTAATTCAGAGTTTGTAATATGATGTGACCACACTGATCCGACATTTTTCTAACAGTTCAAATGCGCGGTTGCACTTTACTGAAAAAATACTTATTTGTTAAAAAAAAGGCATGATACCTAGAGAAAACTCTCACGAATGAGCGGGCTCTCACATTATCCCATTAAACATGGTGAACTATTTAAAAAAAGACATCCTTAAAAATGTTATCTGGGTCGCGCTTTATTCTCCCAACACAGATCTTAAAAAGTCACGTGGTATAGGCACCGTGTGTATGTCACCCTCATGAGGGCCGGTATGAAACGCAGCTTTTAGCGCAGCCAGCAATATTCAGGTTGCGTTTTAAGGGTATGATACGGAGCCTTGCAGCCAATATAGATATCGTTGGAAAACGCAGCCAACATAGAAAAGAAGGAAAGGCAGTCCATACAGAAGAGACATACATGCATAGTAAACTCTATAGATTATCAATATCTTTGTATGATGTATTGCTATACAAGTTTAAAGTGACGCACACTGTAACTTGAAGATTATGAAATAGCGAACTATAGAGAATTTAAATGAATAAATAGAATTATATTTAACGGCCAAAAACTTAATGGTTTCAGTATTTTATATTTAAATGAACGATTTGTTGACTTTATGCAGAAAACACATTTCTAAGATTCATTAAAAAAAAGACAATGACGTGTTGACTGCATCAGTTATCACGTCTCTGTGCACTTACTAGAGACAGTTCTGAGAGCATATATCTCATAGGCAGCTTCAGTCGGGTGGGAGGTAGGTGCGTTACTCTAAACGGGCATTGATTGTTTTTTTAATTTCTGATGAACACTGATCAAGATGAATTCGTAAGTAGCTATAAAAATAGCAAGTCGCAGTTCACACGGTTTTAGCATTATTCATATTAAATTAAAGAAGACGGTCGGTACAAACATACAGAAAATAATATTATTAAAAGGCGTTAACGTGCGCACATAATAAAATTATGTGCTAACGTAAAGATGGCATTGTGCGCTCAATAATGTGTACAAAAAAGTTCATATTTCTTACATTTTTCACATTGATAGGACCCCTGTTCATTTAAGTAGAGTGAACATGATCCCGTGGTGAGAAAAAACGTGTATGTGCATGGGCTTCGGAAAGCAATACTACGATAATGATAACGCGACAGAACGATTAAGACTAACGCGACAGAGCGATGACGATAACGCAACACGACGGTACGACGACGATAATACGATAGTTACACGAAACACTATCTTATTATCATCATCGTAATGCCATAGTATTGTCATCGTACTGTCGACTTAAAAATCAATCCATGTATAGGCGGTTGCATTTAATGGTTCCTTATCATGACAAATGCATATTGCTTAATGACATGTGTACATCGCTTTATACCAATGCCATATTGACAATTCACAACTGCATGCTGGTATATGAAAATCCTTATTGCCTTGTGCTATCCGGTACAAACACACTGCAACTTCTGTGCGCATTTGAGCGTAATCACTTGGTGGCACATACTACATGTAGTAGCTTAATTGCATGTGTCGTTACTTTATAAATGTAAATCACCTATCCTGCGTATGATTGAAAACGCATCTATGTAGTATCATGTTTATTTAATTCCTATCGCTTTACAGTTTGTACATTACAATTTTACATTAGTAATTACACTAGTTAGTACACTAACAATTTAACAAGACGAAATCAATACGTATTGACCATGTTACAATAAGCGAAGAATCTTAAAGTTAATCAATTGCGACAAGAGTTTGTAACAATTATTTCAAATAAAGCGGAGAACCGGAAATATCGGCCATATTAAACGCCGTGCTATGTGTAGGCTATTAAACCATTGCTTATTTTTATCTAAAAAGCCCAGTCTCTGCGAGTCAGTAAAACGCCAGAAGCAGGTAACACCCCCTGAACGTCGATAATCCAAACTGAGTAGGATAATTCAAACTGAAGAAAAAAATGGCGACAGAAATAAAGACTCCAGTCATTTATTTCTAAGAACACGTTTATTTAAGGTGAGTTGTGACATAATAAACGTTTCTTTTTGATAAAATGTTATTTGCCGGATACAATGCGCTTATAAACCCATAACAATTCAAAACAATTACGTCGAAATAAAATGAATATGTTTGAAAATCCGGAAAAAGTAAATGAAATTGTCAAAAGTGTTACGCCAAAAACAATTATAATCGAATGGGTTTAATGTTTTATTGCTTGGACTTATGTATTAACCGTTCATACATGTATGTAAAAAATTTGATTGGCGTAAATGCCCGAAAACCCAATATATTCGTATTTGTTTGGGACAAGAATATACAAATTGGATAATGACCTAACTAGTGTATGGATAATTCCAAACTAACATTAGGAAGTCGATGGATAATGACCAAACTGCAAGATGTCTGTATGTAAAGATCTATGTAAAATGAACACTCTTGTAAAATATTTCGAGATTTATTTAATTGCTGACAACAAAAGCATTTTAGCACATTGTTAAACAATCATCATTAAAAAAAAATGATTTTGTTTTCTTTTCAGGTAAAACAGAAGATAATGGAAAACTACATATGTTATTATTGTACAGAGTCCTTAAAATGCCTAGAAGAAATATTAAAAAAACACTAAAATTGTACCATGTTTAGTGTTCATGTGTCGTATGAAAAGATATCGGTGCGGGGAATTAAAATGGAATTTATTGTGCCACAAAAAAAATAAAAACGAGTATTTTATATATATACAAACATCTATGTTAAAAGACCACATCTGGCGTTAAAATTTTGGCTATTGCTATAAGGAACACTGATTTCTTATTTGTTAACTTTATTTTACGAAATATGTTACGAAATTTTCGTTGAATTTGTGTAGAAATCGGGCTTTACTGTCAGTTCGCGAAAAAGTATTTAGGTCTTCAACGTATTAAATGTAAAATATTGATTTGAAAATTAAAATCCAGATTTGAAACAAAGCGAAAGGCGAAATAAAGACACTATACCGATGTATTATGTGATCGGCCAACACTGTTATACACTAGTTCTTGTCTTGTTTTTGTTCGCACAATATTTGTTATCGTCAAGCTTGTTTTCACAAATACTAGTCTTCGTGGGTCATTTTCATTCTCGGAGTAGGGTCTCCGATAAGATTGTAAATTACGTCCGTACTCATGAAAATGTATGTGGAAAAACATCTGCGACTTAAGTCATAACTCTTTGATATTAACGACGATATTTAACAAACGCCCAACCAATTAAAATCAACGCCTTATATCTTTTTAAAAAGATATTTCTTGTTCTCATTAATGTTTGAATATTTGTTTCTTTGATATTGCCCCTTTAATGTTGCCATTTGTTTCTTCGACTCTTTAACTCAACCCTTCGAGGTCGAGAATGCTTGCAAACATTAATGAAAACGGTTTGCACAATCTGATAACAAATGCAGCAGGCAATCATCACACTACTCGGCCAGGCAGGCGCCTGCTCAGTCACATAGAAAAAACCAAACAAACAGTTGTCCTTGGCCGTTGTATTGACAGCGCCCGGGTGGGAAATATCAATTACCGCATATATATCACTACACTGCCATTCGTTGTCGTTGAACCATTTTCATCCTCGCAAATAGTGATATATTTTGCTTGAAAGGGAGAAAAAGCGCAGCAATATGGGATTTAGTGACAGTTCACTTTTTCTGAAGATAACCTTCGTTTTGTTGATTGTTGCGTTCATCGTACAAGTGCTTGCGTTGGCCATTCCCTTCTGGTTTTCCGTGGATGCCGGATCCTATGAGACATATGGCTCGCTTTTCCGGATATGTTCCGAGAGCGGTGGATATAAAGTGTGTGTCGATGTGGACAATGCTGCAAGTAAGTAATTCTGGTGCATATGGATGTATCCATATTAACGATTTACAAATGTTGTTTCTGGTGGATAAATTATAATTATTTATTTACATGTGCTGGTTTTTGGGGAAGAATAACTATGCACCAAGACACCGTGTCGCTGTTTATAAATGCCGAGAAATTCGCTTTTACCGACATTAGCTAACTATTTCTATAGGTCACTACCTAGGTAAATAATGGTAAATTGACAACTGACAAAATGTTTGTTTTTTTACATCATTTGAAAATGAAATAACGATATTGTTTTATTTAATTAAAATGGGCTTAAACAATGCTCTCGACACAGCCATATACTGGAAAGTACCAAAGAATAAACACAATTGTGCCCATACATAACGCAATCTCAGGCGAAGAAGGGCCTCGAAAACTGCGAAATACAAAATGTACAAAAACAAAACACAATTAAGGAAGCGCACCCGTAATGATTTCCCGCGATTTCTTGTAAGATCGAAGAGCCTTTTTACCTGTTTACTTATGGATATCTAATTTAAGCAGGTACTAATGCCAAGTTGTCGTGGCCGAGTAGTTAGGGCGATAGACTAGACATATTTTGGGATCTTCCCTCGCAGGTTCGAATCCTGCCGACACCGCATACTTTTTGCGACGCTTTTTATTTCTTTTCTAACGTAATTTGATTTAATAAAGCATATAAGCTACGTTTATTGTTAAATAGGTTGCAATTTTTATGCACATTCTTCAATTTTTAAAATTAACACAACGTTATGGCTTTATTGGGTGATTTACTGCTGAAAATACGAATCATGCATGTTGCAGTTTTATTTTTATTTCAAAAAGTAAACGGTGAATCTGTCTATTTCTTGGTATTTTTGCTGTATGTAGTGTATCTATAAAAAACTAATTTCAAAATATTACTTAAATGAAGCTATTTTGAATTTTATGACACATTGTTTTTAACTAACCCAATTTCTACTTGGCTGAAACCACTTACATTTCACGGCGCTCTTCCATAGATAACAAGTTATAAAAAAATAAATGTCTGTAAAAGAATACTTATTTCATCTTGTTTAAACTTTAAACACCTTTACTGCATCTGTACACACCAATTGCATGTCTATGTTTATGAAATCTGGATGAATTATGGAACTTTCATATACCCCAGGGGTGCAAATAAACTGGACAAAAGCCGAGCGTGGGGGTGGTTTTGAAAAAATCAGTATATTTTTTTAAAAA
>VMBQ01007463.1:6963-24039 GCA_007657795.1 Dreissena rostriformis | reverse complement strand
TGCGAGAACGCGATGGCGAGAATGCGAGAACGCGAGTGTACGATGACGAGAGTGCGAGAATACGATGACGAGAGTGCGAGAATACGATGACGAGAGTGCGAGAATACCATGACGAGAGTGCGAGAATACGATGACGAGAGTGCGACAATACGATGGCGACAGTACGATATGACTATCACATTGTCGCCATCGTACTATCGCGTTGTCGCCATCGTACTATCGCATTGTCGCACTGTCGTCATCATATGCTCACACTCTCGCATTCTCGCCATCGCGTTCTCGCACTCTCGTCATCGTATTCTCGTACTCTCGTCATCGTACTCTCGCATTCTCGCCCTTTTGATTTTAATGTGTTACCACGATGGCCCTAACGGTATTCCGTTGTCAGTGACCACTTTGTACTTATATAAGAGCAACACGCCACGGACCTGAACTTACGATTTCGAACTTTTTGGCTGACACAAGTATGTACACAATTGCGATATGTTTTACATGCTATGTATATTGTATTTAATTCACTCATGTCAATTTTAATTAGTCTTTTTGCTTGAATTAGTCAGTGAAGGTTTCATCGTATGTAACACTGGATACAACAAACACTCATATTAAACAGTTATGTTTGCTACGAGCATTTCACAATGCACATCAAGATATACTCTGAACAATGGCATTATAATGCGATTTATGCAGAAATTGTGATATTAAGTCTCTGCAAAGCGATGTGTTCCAACATGCATCATTGTACCGCCAATCCGAGCTGGATGTCGACACAGATATGCTTTATAGCATGGAAAATAGCTAGCATACCTTTGCAATGTTCAATGAAAATACGTTGTCGAAAAATCACATGCTACATTGATCACAGCAACAAGAGTGCTATACACAAATCCTAGCTTTTTGTTTTGGTTTATTGTTTTAAAATCGTCTATTTTGGAAAGAACATTGTCATAAAAAATAATTATTGATGATACTTGTAAGCGCATTTTGATGTAGATGATCGCTATAGAAATAAATTGAAACTTGTTCGCCGTTTGAATGTCAATATGTGGGCCGTTTGAATGTTATTATAGTGCCTTAAATGTGTTTGTTACGGAAACCAATCGAGGGAAAGTAATTCATTTCACAGTTGAATAGTGACACGTTTATGAGAATGCACGCTAGTCCCTTGGTAACACAGTCCATCCCAAACCAAGTAATATTCAATTAATAAACCATCACAGTTTAAAGGCTATGTGAGGATCCATATGCAGTATATTTTATATAATTCACTCGGGTTTATTACATCAATTACCAATTCAAATGTGAAGACTTCACTCGATATTTAAGTTCAATTTATTTTAGTCTTTTTGCTTGAATAACTTAGTGAACATTTCAATGTATATAACTCAGGGGCGTTAATAAACACTGGATAAAGCAATAAAACACACATATTTAACAGTCATGTTTGCTAGACAAAATTCATTATTCCAATCAATATATATTTCGAACAAGGGCATTATAATGCGATACATGCTAAAATTGCAATATTTATAACCGCTGCAGAGATAAAATGTAAAGCGATGGGTTTCACCATGCACCATTGTACAACCAATCCGGGCAGCATGTCCGCACGTATTTGTTGAGCATGGGGAAATAGCAAGCATACCTATATATATACATACATATAGCATAAGTTTATAAGAAACTCTTATAAATTTAACACAACGACAAGACAGCATTACACACATCCTGTATTCTTGATTTGGCTTACATTTTGAAAGTCGTCCACTTTGGACAGAACACTGTTATAAAAAATATCATTTTCAATATTGATGAGGTACATGATTGATATCAGAACAAATAGATCATACAACATCATCTGAATGCCGTACATAGTATTTGTTTTGATTGAATGTTATAATAATACCTAAAAAGTG
Source organism: Dreissena rostriformis (assembly GCA_007657795.1). NCBI lineage: Eukaryota > Metazoa > Mollusca > Bivalvia > Myida > Dreissenidae > Dreissena > Dreissena rostriformis. Next base: position 22,123 of record VMBQ01007463.1, on the reverse strand, counting down.
TTTCATACGGAAACCAACCATGGGAAAGTAATGCGAGTCATAGTTTAATAGCGACATGTTTATAAGAATGCACGTGTATCCCTGGGTTACACAGTCTGCCACAAACAATATGTCATTCAATTCGTAAACCATCATAGTTTCAGTTATCACAGTTTAAACTTAATGTTCGGTATAAACCCTTTCAAATATCAGTCAAAAACCTTTGCTTTTTTTACTATTTGAGACAAGTTTTACGTGCGTACATTATGTGCATATATAATATGTGGGTGTGGTATATTCAGTACAAACAAAACCATTTTGTTCATGTTTATCCTTTATTCATTTGTATTTAAATGATGGGCCGTACTTGTTTACTATATACGATTTGCATATGACACATATATATGAATAATTTAATATTTTACCGCAAGTATATCATACGCATCACAACAGCTTTACGATCACCTAACCTACATTAATCCAATTAGATGCAAATAATTTTAACGAAAGCTGTAAAATGTCCAAAATGTTGTCAACGCTTTTAATTTATTAGCGAAAACACGATTAATATTCAATAAAACGATGCGTTCTTGGGCAATTGTAAATGCGTTGCGGAAAAAGACATATTAAATAATAGTATATGTGTATTGTCCTTTAAGAATTAAAGTGTCTACAAATCGAGACGATACGATAATAAAGGGACTTAAGATATTCTAGGGGGAAATGATTGGAAGGTGTTTTCAGATTATGTTGATCTTGATGGGAGTTTATAGTCTCTGTTCGGCGGATATTGTTGATAGAGGCACCGATCAATTGAAGACGGATGCAAACTTCACGGGCGGTCTTGCTGTAATTGCCAACGAGATCGCCAATAGCGTGTTTAAAAACGACGATTCGATGATATTGAACTCAAATACCCAGGGGACCGTGGCATTGGACGCCGGCATATCAAGCAATAATACTACAGAATTGTCTGCCTTGCGATTTGAGGCGCCTGTTGAAACCGCAGAAACAACTGTCACTAAAGGGAACACAACTCACGGCGAAACCAATGTACATAACACGGAGGTCGTGCTCTTGTCACCATCATTGGTAGTAAGCGACGTGTCAGTGGCGCCAATTGTAAGATCGCCATCGGCTTTTTCGGCCATGGAAGGGACACCGGTTCCGTCTGTTCTGGAAGGTTACACAAATCACCGGGAAAACGTTACCGTTAGTGTATTGAGCCTTTCTGTTGGTGCCGGCGATAGTCTGTTTGCCACGCCCACCGCTTCAACAATGTCTTCAAACAAGGCGGTGGTCCAAAGAAATGCTTATGATACGCAGAACCAACAAATAACTATAGTGTCGACAACATCATCACTAACAAAAGCGTCTGAGACGCATGTTGTAACCGGAGAAACAGCTGTCACAACTCACAGCGAAACAAAAATGCATAACACGGAAGTCGTGCTCTCGCCATCATCATTGGTAGCAAGAGAGGCGTCAGCGGTATCGGTCATACCTATTGTGAAAGGGACACCGGTTCCACCCGTTCTTGAAGGTAACACAACTCACCAGGAAAACGTAACCCTTAATTTATTGAGCGTTTCTGTCGGTGCAGAGGAGGGTCGGCTTGTCACGCCCAACGCGCCAACAATTTCCACAAATAAGGCGGTGATCCAACGAAGTGCTACTGATACGCTGAACCAAACAACACAAGCCACCGTGTCGACAACAGCATCATTAACGCGAGCATCAGAGACGCCTGTTGTAACCGGAGAAACAAGTATCTCTCAAGGGAAAACAACTCACGGCGAAACAAATTTGAAATACACGGAGGTCGTGCTCTCGTCATCACCATTGGTAGCAAGCGAGACGTCAGCGGCGCCAATTGTAAGATCGGCACCAGCTTTATCGGTCATGAAAGGGGCACCGGTTCCGTCCGTTCAGAATCACCGGGAAAACGTTGCCTTTAATGTATTGAGCGTTTCCAGCGTTGCCGGGGATAGTCTGTTTGTCACGCGCATCTCGCCAAAATTGTCCACACTAAAGGCGGTGGTCCACAGAAGTGCTTCTGATACGAATAACGAACCAATAACTACCGTGTCGACAACAACATCACCAACGACAACATCGGCAATGACACAGCAACCTAAAGCACCGATAAAAGGTAAGATTTGACGCCCCATGCGTAATAAGTTAATATCAACACATAACATCATACGTGTACGAAGTATCAATAACGCAATGAAATAACGAGTTATTCTTGAAAGGTTCTGTTGTAAACTCGAGTGAAAGTTAAACACAAATATTGTTTATGGTGATTATATTAGTTTTGGATTTTCTAATGGCACCTAATCGAACTATACACTTGTATTTGAGACACAGAGATTTTGCAATATATTCAAACTGTTGAAACCGTATCGGTGCCATAGTGACAAAGCTCTCAAGGAAACACTCAAAATGTTAAGTTAACGTGTTTGCATTTTCAAACAAAATTAACGTGTCTGTCTAAAGTTTGTTTGTGTCGCTGCTTGAACCAGTTAAAAAATGAATACTTATTACATGTGTTGTATTTGAAAATTTAGTTAACAAATTACTTTTACATTAAAACATTATTTAAAATGTCAAATTAAGTACACCTCAATGAAGATTTCGCCTAGGTGCTTTGTTAATGTAAACATACAAAATATTGTTGTAAGCCTTTATCCACATGTAAGCTGATATGTAAAGCCACATTGAATTCAATTTAAATAAAGCACAGACCATAATGCAGTAATATATTGGCTTCTTTTTAACGTAAACATAAACGGTAATTCTGTAGTAACCTGTTAATATTTTTGGCGCGCTCAATCAAACACGTGTATACCAACAGTGATGTTATACTTGTGTTTATTTGTGTTTACAGGTATTTGTGCACTGTTGCAAAGGTGAGTAATCAATAAATTGTCTTATGAAATTCCAATTAGGCATAGTAACTTTGTGGCGGGCAATACATGCTCTTATTTAAAGCGTGTGAACGAGTACAAGCCTCGTGTCTGCATAATTTTCAGTCATTCTTCATTCATATTTAAACAACGACATAATATGCATGCTTTTGAAATCATTTGATAAATTGATTTTGTAACCGGTAATAAATCAACATCTGACATTTCATTTACTCTTGTTATGGTTATTCCCTGAGAGCAATGGGAATAAAGATTCGATAGAATTTAATAAGCTATGAATAAGAGCCAGTTCTTGAGGCAAATTATCCGTTCACGTGTGAGTCATCAAATGAAAAATATTATAAGGAAATGTGGGCGAGCAGACATCTGCGGTACATTAAACATACATTTGACGTTAATGTAAAACATTTAAATGCTTGCAATGGTTTAATTGCATCAACGTCTTATCGATATGTATAGGCAAGTACGTTCCCGATCCGTTTGATCTATACGTGTCGATTTCCATGATTACAGAAAGCTGTGCCATTTTGTGCAATGCGCTCTTGGCATTGCAAAGGAAGTTGGTGACTTGGTAAAAATTAACGACCATCGGTTGCAACAAAATTATATCTCTTTGATATCAGTATTCTTATATTTCACTCATCTGTGTTACAGACAACGACTCCCATTGCCGCCTTCATGTCGAGAACCCGCCCTTGAGCCATGGAACGGATAAATGGAGGTTTAATTCCGGACACAATGTTGGACCTGACTTCTACACAATTCCACAATTGTCCGCATTTCTGGATTCAGAAACTCAAACGTCGAACTCTCCAACTTAGTTTACTGTTATCTCAAAATGTAGAAGAACAACTCATGTGTCTCGAAATCCTCAATATGATGAAGTGTGCATAATACATTTTGAAATGTATTTCAATTTCATGAGTTCAAGTTCTTGCTGTATGCATTTTATTGCACAACCATTCTTGATTTATCACGCATACCTGCGTCTTGAAAATGCATACTAAAGAGACGCCATTAAATAGTGTTATCACAACGGCAGTCCGTTAACCTTAGTGGTTGATACACGCGCTTCTCACCTGGGCGACCCATGTTCAATCAACTTTCCCGAAAGCATGTGAGTTTGGCTGGTGGTCACCATACCGGAAAGGTGGGCTTTCCCCAGGGTACTACGGGTACATTCGTCTACACTTTCATGAGTCTATGTAGAGGTGCTAGGACACACTCCGCGTCCACACAGTATGCATCCCCAGGCGCGGAAGGACACACAAACACACACAAACAAACACGCAATGTTATGACAACGTTGAGTTATAAGTTATATGGTAATGAGTAACAAATTGAAAATTGAAAGACTCATTTCTTTCGAAGAATAGAAACTTCTTTCATTAAAAGCCATATTATTCTTGGTAATTGCAATAACGCTGGTATATGAAAAATGCTTATTGCATTCTGCTATCAGCCTATCCGTTACAAACACACTGCAACTTATGTGCGCATTTGTTCGAACAAGGGCATTATAATGCGATATATGCAGAAATTGCAATATTTATAACCGTTGCAGAGATGCAAAGCGATGAGTTCCACCATGCACCATTGTACAACCAATCCGGGCAGCTTGTCCTCACACATTTGTTGAGAATGGGGAATAGCAAGCATACCTTTGCAATGTTCAATGACAATACACTGTCGAAGAAACCATGATAAATTTAACTCAACAACAAGAGAACATTACACAGATCCTATAGCCTCGATGTGGCTTACGTTTTGAAAGTCATCCACTTTGGACAGAACACACTTATGAACAAAAGATCATTTTCAATATTGATGAGGTACATCATAGAATAAACAGATCATGCAACACGATTTGAATATTGTGCATAGTATTTGTGTTATTTGAATGTTATTATAATACTTGAAAGGCGTTTCATACGGAAACCAACCATGTGAAAGTAATGCATTTCATAGTTTAATAGCGACATGTTTATGAGAATGAACATGTCTCCCAAGGTAACACAGTCAGCCACAAGCAATGTGACATTCAATTCGTAAACCATTACAATTTCAGTCATCACAGTTTTAAACCAAATGTTCAGTATAAATATTTTAAAAATAACACTAACAAACTTTGGCTTTTTTACTATTTGAGACAAGTTTTATGTACATATATTATGTGCATATATAATGTGTGGGTGTGGTCTATTCAGTACAAACCAAACCAGTCTGTTTATTTTTTATCCTTCCATCATTTATATTTTTAATGTAATGGCGCGCCGTATCTGTTTACAACATACGATTTGCATATGAGACATTTATATGCATAATTAATTATTTTCGTCGCAACAATATCACACGCTTCACAACATCTTTACGATCACCTAACCTAAATTTATCCAATTAGATGCAAATAATTTTAACAAAAGCTGTTAAATGTCGTAAATGTTGTCAACGCTTGTAATTAATTAGCAGAAACATGATTCATATTCAACAAAACAATCCGTTCTAGAGCAATTGTAAATGCGTGGCGGAAAACGAAATATTACATAATAAGTATATGCTTTTTGTCCTTAAATAATTGAAGTGTCTACAATTAGAAAGATACGAAAGGGACTTAAGATATCATAGGGAAAATGATTGGAAGGTGTTTTCAGGTTATTTTGATCTTGATGGGAATTTATAGCCTCCGTTCGGCGGATATTGTTGATAGAGGCACCGATCAATTGAAGACGGATGCAAACTACACGGGCGGTCTTGGTGTCATTGCCAACGAGATTACTAATACAACAGCATCACCAAAGATACAGCAACCGACAGCACCGCAGAAGGGTAAGATTTCGCGCACAATGCGTTAAACATTTAAACTAACACATAACATCAAACGAGTACGAAGAATCAATTACCAGTCTGTACTGTGCTGTTGGAAACTAGAGTGAAAGTTAAATATAAATAGTATGTATTGTGTTCATATTAGTTTTGATTAGATTTCACATGTCTTTCTAAAGCTTTTTCATGTCGCTGCTTGAAATGGTTCATGCTTGTATACTAATTAGATGTGTTGTTTGACAATTTTGTAAGCACATAACATCCCATAAAAACATTATTTTAAATGTCATATTAAGTACAACTCAATGACGATTTCGCTTATGTGTTGCGTGATGTTAAACATATAATATATTATTGTTAGTATATATTCACATGCAATCTGTAATGCCCAATTGAATTCAATTAAAGTAAAGCACAGATCATCATGCAGTCATATAGCGTTGGCTTCTTTTTAACGTTAACATAAACGGTAATTCTGTAGTAACCTTGTAATATTATTGGCTCGCTTCATCAAGCACGTGCATACCAACAGTGATGTTTTACTTGTGTTTATTTGTGTTTACAGGTTGTGAACTGTTGAAAAGGTGAGTAATCAATAAATTGTCTTATTAAATTCCAATTACCGGTACGCAAAGTAACTTTGTGGCGGGCAATACATTCTCATATCAAACGCGCCTGAACGCGTACAAGCACAATTTTCAGTCATTCTTCATTCATTGTTAAATAAAGGCATTATATGTATGCTTTTGAGAATCATTTGAGAAATTGATTTTGTAACCGGTAACTAATCAAAAGCTGACATTTCATTTACCCTTGTAATGATTACCGGTATTCCCAGTAGAGCAATGGGACTAAAGATTAGATAGAAGTTAATAAGCTATGAATAAAAGCGTTTGGATGGCAAATATTCCGCCCACGTGTTTATCGTCAAATGTAAAACTATTAGAAGGAAATTGGAGTGAGCAGAAAGCTGCGGTACATTAAACATTTACATGCAATGGCAGCAAGTTTTAAATTAATGATGACATATTAACGTTAAACAATTCATAACGCGAACTATTAACACTTTAGTAACAAACATTTTTTAAATAGTTTTGCATCACCATGTATACACGTATTTCAATAATGATATAAGTAGCAAAACATCTACCGACCATTTAATCTGAAACATATTTTACTTTTAAAGCTGATCGATATGACTTGAGTCGGAATTCGCTAAACAAATCTCTTTATATAAATTGTTAATGGACACAATTTAAATGAGTACTAAATGACCTTACAGTTAAATATACTGTAATTGTACATGACTTCACTAATATAAAACACTTATTTTATACACTTTTGACTAGGAATTCGCTATATATATATATTGTACCTTAATTATTGGTAATCATGTTTACTTACAATTGTTTTATAAGAACGTACGCTCAGATGCTGCACACTTTAAACGTCAAGATCGGAATAATATTATTATATTATTATGTAGTAAAATAAATGTTCATTTACATGTTATTATATGTTCTATGATGCTGTGTGCATTGCATATGCCGCAGCTGGCATTTATTAAATAATAGACATTTATATTGTATTACCGGTATTTGCAATATTACTATTGCCAATGTATCCTATTATTTATTTGAAAATGTCATCCAATCTTATGAAAGCAAAGTGCGTTAATGAAACATTATTACGTTTATTTCACTCAAAACTAATTTATTTCGGAGAGATTACGGATTTATACCTTTGATATTAATAAGGTTCATGAACTACGCAATCTAATACATTTAAATGCATGCAATGGTTAATTTACATCAACGTCTTATCGATATCTGTAGAAAAGTACGTTCCCGTTCCGTTTGATCTATACGTGTCGATTACCATGATTAAAGAAAGTTGTATCATTTTTTGCAATGCGCTCTATGCATTGCAAAGGAAATCGGATACTTGCTAAATAAACTACCATCGGTTGCAAAAATATGTATAATTGGATGTTTCTGTGTTATCAGTATTCTTATATTTCACTTATCTCTTTTACAGACTAAATCTCCCTTTGTCGCCTTCATGCGAACCCATCCTTGAATTATCGATCGGATAAATGGAGGTTTAATTCCGGACTCAATGTTGGACCTGGCTTCACACTTCCACAATAGTATGCATTTCTGGAAACTCAAAACGTCGTAATCACCGACTTAGTTCACTGTTATCTCAGTATGTAGAAGAACAAATCATAGCATGTGATTATAACTTAAAAAATAAAATGTGTGTTTAAATGGTTTTATTTATGTAAATGATTTAATAATTTTATAACATTTTGTTAAACCAACAATTCAGATTATCTACATGTACTGTACAACTATATTCATTTGCATTTATCGTTTAAAAAATTCGTTTACTAAACCATGATTAAACAGTCACTACGTTATTTGCAATGCATGTTTTGTAGACTCAAAACTCTTGATATCCCAAACATGGTAAAGTGTGCATAATATATTTTGAAAAGTATTTAAATTCCATGCATTTATTACACAACAATCGTTGATTAATTACGCATACCTGTGTCTCGACCATGCATACTCAAGTGATGCCATCAACTAGTGTTATGACAACGGCAGTCCGGTAAGCGCAACGATTGGTAAACGCGCTTCTTACCAGGGCGACCTGAGTTCAATCCCCTTTCCTGGAAGCATGTGAGTTTGGTTGGTGGTCTCCATTTGCTACTCCGGCGCCTTGAACATATTTCACTTACACCGTTCGTGAGTCTAGGAAGATAAGTAATATATGAGTGCTCGGGCACACTCCGGTGTCACACATAATGCAGCCTGAGGCGCGCACACACGTAGTGTTAGGACATCAAGGAGTTATATAGAGTAATGAGTAGAACACTTTAAAATTGACTCAAGACTCAAGACTCACTCGGAGACGGTAATCACGTGATAGTCAAGATGGCGACGTCCATGCCGAGACAGGTATTTTTCGCCGTGGTATACCGGGTACTCTTTATTTCCTTTTTTTAAATGCCGTTCACTTTCCAACCATTCAGCCAGAAAGTGATTAGCGTTTATTTCGCTCTAAATCTCGACTTTAATAATATACATGACATTTAAAACAAGAAATGTGTCCACGTGCATGGATGCCATTCTTAAAGGGACTGTAAACCAAGAATGACGAAAAAAGAAAAGTTCTAAAATACCGTACTTTTTTTACAATTGTTAGTTTATATTGATTAAAATATCACGACTGGTATATTACATTACTTGAAAAAAGTTCATATTTTCAGTATATTCGGTAATAAAATTTCGCGATGTGAAATCGAAAGTACATCGCGAAAATAGGTGACATAACGATATACACACTATAAATAACGCAAGTAGATTGATCATTTTATATATAAAATATATACAATTCACTACGCATGCACAATTTGCATTCCTGGGTTTACCACGTGACGATGATGATCAATCTACTTGCGTTATTTATAGCTAACAGGTAGTTACCTGGTAGACATACCCAGTAAAAATAAATAAATAAAAAAATAAAGTAAAAATAAAAAAAAAACTTTTTTTCAAGTAATGTTATATACCAGTCTTTTTTCATCATTCGTGGTTTACAGTCCCTTTAATGCCACACAGATGAATATTGGGTGGACAGTCAATCACTCATCATTTATTATTTAAAAAAAAGTAAACAAAAATAACAAACGGCAATATCTCTGAAAAAGGGAAGAAAGAGTTATGGTTCTTGTGCACAACACAGGGCAATAATTCAAGAGCCGTAACTCCAAAGTGCCTTATGGGATTTGGATGGTTATTAATTTTAGCCTCTTTTTTATGCTAATAAACATTTTCAGAAAGTTTGGTGATCAACCAATGAAATCTTATATAGTAATAGACCGGAAACCAAAAAATAAGGAATGACGGAACGACGGTTCCTGAGTGGCTGACGGACAGTACGGTCAAAATCTGCCTCCAACCAAGGGTATACAAACATGTGAGATTGCATAGTGTATCCTTTACAAATATGTTACGGTATGCTGAATTTCATGCGATAAGAAATAACAAATATGTGTACCAATATTGTCTTTTATGAAATATAAAACCAAAGTGTGTAAAAACCTATGTCCCACAGTTAAATACATTACCCACAATTACACAAATACATACAGTATTAAGTAGCATAAATAAAGATTGGCTGCATTAGTTGCATTTTTTCTGTTGCTCTCAAGCATACATATATAATTTACTTTCCTACTTCTATAATTAATGGAATGAAATTCAAAAATACAAAGCACACACACACACACACACTAACAATACTATCAATTAATGACCAGATTTTTGTAAATCTTTCATCATTCATATTATTTATTGTTAATAAAATAAAACAAGAGATGTGTTTGTCAGAAACACAATGCCCCCTACTGCGCCGCTTTGAAATAAAATTCTATTTATCATTTGGCAGGTATATAAATTATCTCCCTTTAAAGCGTGTTACTTCACTTGGATTTTGTTGTTTGACCTTTGACCTTGAAGGATGACCTTGACCTTTCACCACTAAAAATGTGAAGCTCCATGTTTAGATGCACATGCATGCCAAATATGAAGTTGATATCTTCAATATTGCAAAAGTTATGACAAAACTTTAACCAAGGTTAAAGTTTTGGACAGATAGAATGACAGACAGGCCAAAAACAATATACTCCTTCTTCTTCGAAGAATGGTGGCATAAAAATTAATGATCAATAAACAAAATAATCACGGCTGAACTCGTTTTCATGGAACCCCTTCCCCCCACTTACAGCTGTTTGATCACATTTCCCACCTCCCCCATATAGTATGTATATTCTATTAAAAATTGAACTAGATGCTACAGAAGTACTATAGGAATTTTACAAATCGCTTATCAAAGGGAAGCAATCAATTGGATTTTTTTTTAAATAAACAAAGCATAACAATTTACACTTCCAGATGTTTCAATCATATTAAAGTTAATTAGCAAAAATATCCAATCATCGCCTGTTGATATCACATTTCTAGCGGTTAAAAACTCAGATGTGGTTATATATTTATGTTTTATGAATGGAAATTAATTCTTTCACAATTTTACAGGAAGAGTTGAAACTGGTCAAGGCAAATCCCAGATAGTCTTTATCGTAAGACAAACATATTAATAATTTGGAAATGAATATACTCAAACAATCAACAATAAATAAGTGAATGAAGCATATCACAGTCCTCTAAAAACACAAACATTAATGATGAACATATTAGATCAGAATGGTGATTTAAAGTTTGAAAGTGAATTAAAAAAAAACATCCAAAAGCCCAAGTGGACAAAGTAAGCATACAGTGTTTACAAAGTAAACATGCGTAAAGTAAAAGTCATGCGGGTCTTATGGGTAATAATAATAGGAATACGGGGCTCAGGGGTAGGGGTATTACAGCTCTTAAAATGTAAGGACCACCCCCTGATAATAGGACTAAAACGAGTTCTTTTTTTGTAAAAAAGTACTGAATTTACATTGCATAGAGCAAAAAACAAGAACTGTCATAAGATGCTAATTATAGCCCTATCTATTCGGCTGATCGACATGAAATACCGGTACGTTGGTAAACATTAAGATGTCAAGATTATGATCATTTCATTTTGGAAAAACAACTGCAAATATCCACGTCTTCGTCCCTTACGGCGTGTCTTTTCCTTCTCGAAAAAAGCACGTGAAAAGCCATGCTGATGGAAATAAGTGTTTTATGTATGGGAGACAAATACGCTCAAAAAGCCACTAATGAGTTACCTCCCCAAGACAGCAGCACACCCCGCACAGCGCCACTCGTTTTTCGTTTTGTTTACCGTTTTATCAAGCCAAGAACGGTAAACGGGACCAAACATTCCGTTTCAAAGTTTCAAACATTGATTTTAGTTATGTGAAGATTGAAACGAAATATGATCAGGGAAATAAGTTTCGTGTTTTGTTTTATAATAAGTAAACGCAAAACCATTTAAAGAAGGGTCCGTGTATATACCGTCTTTTCGTTTTTCATTTTGCATTCGACAAAACGAAACACGAAAATAAACGCATATTAATTCATATTCCAATTTTCATATAACCGAAACAAAAACAAAAAACAAAAATATAATTGACTTATTTATATCTACACATTATCCACCGTCGAGATCCACGTATACTTTTCGTTACCATATCATCCAAGAATCATAGCTGTTTCTGCACAAACTTGTGAAGACGGTGGACCCTAAATAGTTTACTTAATTTGTTATACTATCCCGGGAGACACAATTGAGACAGATGAGCGTGTAAGAGAACTCGATATTAATAACCGTGAAATGCTAAGAATGTATTGTGCAATGCATCCAAAACATCCAAAACGTTGGACAACCATACGCACCCATAAGGAACAGACTAATATTGATATGACACAAAAAAAGTCGTTATACACAGGAATGGATGTGAATGACGTCCTTCGCGAAATTGAAACCATTTTGTTCGAACTGCGGTAGAATTCTATCTTGCAGTACACCACTACACGACAGATGCTTTCATCATTGCATTGACCATTTACAAAATGTCCACAGCATGTAATTTAACTCCATTCGCTTCTGTTGGTTACAAATCTCTCATGAATGACTGTAAATATGACGTAATATATATTTTGTTTAACATCGAAGGCGTCAATCGAGTTTAAGCGCCAATAAGTGCTGTTTTGTTTCATGATGAGCAAGTAACGATGAAACAATTCGATAACCGTGTGCCTGTCAAAGAATGCAAGAGTTAAGTTTAACTCTTTCACGACTTATGTCGAGACTTTGTACAATCATAGCTTTTCATTAAGCTAGCAAGGCATTATGACGAATAATTTCGCCTGGTCAATATTTTATTATATATTTAATAACATTTTCACTCGGATATTTTTAAGCCCGGATATTTATTTTTTATGATGTTCTGGATACTCATTTTATGGAAGATCTTCGTCATTACTTTCTATAAACAAGCATTCTGTGCTACCGTAGAATCAAATATGTTATGTATTAAAGTAACCATTAGCATAATACCGTTAATGTTTTAACATATATCAATATTCAGCAGTTTGTGTTCCACTAGCCTTGCATGAAATTTCAAGACTTATAAAGAAAATGAAACATTTACAATAACATAATCTTGTTTGTGAAAACTTATTTTATTGTTAATAATATCCATTGGATGGTCACTTATTTGACGTGATACAGAGGAAAAAAGTTCAGTTAAACAATGATAAATGAACTAAGAGAAACGTATATATTAAGGATCGATACACTGAGTTAAAGACCCCATGGATGGGCCAATCATTCCTGAAACAATACCTTTACCCCTTATTAAGTAACTGGTTTTACTATACCCATGACATAAGTTGGAAATTACTTTGGCGGTAACAATTCATACATGTGATGGCACCGAAAGTTATTGTCGCAGTAAGGTAATCTAATGCCGCCAACATCAATTTAAGATTATCCACGTATCCTCACTGACAGATTTCAATAAGAGGTCAGTTGAATAATAAACACTGGCTTATATCGAAGTCAAACTGATGTTTACACTATGTCGGCTTCGCATATTTTGTGGTAGCATTTAATATTACCGGTTGAATGAAACATATGCGCTTAGAGTTATACCTATTTTTGAAATTAGAGAATACACATCTTTACAAATTACGTTTTTACATTACACACGTGTATAATATTAGAAAGATATGAAGGTTAACTTGTTTAATAAATAAATCGTCCTTATGAATGATCTAAAACGAGATGGATTTTCATAAAATATTTTACAAGAATTGTTCACGAAGTTTTATTTCCTGGAGAGATGTATTTTCATGTCGCCTACAAAATGCGACAAAATAACGAAAATCGATCGGTACGATAAAGGAGTAGAAGCCCGTCAAAACGCTGAAAGATAAGCCCACTCGTGTGTAAAGTTAAAAGGTATGACAAGTGATTGTTTTATATGGAAAAAGGCATTAAGTATAATAGTATATTTTAAGATAAAGTTATGGCCTCAGGAAGTCAATCCCTGATTGTGGCCGCGTTCGACTTTGGAACCACGTACAGCGGATATGCTTTCTCCTTCAAAGACGCTCCAAATGACGTCAAAACTAACAGGAATTGGACTGCTGGCTCTGGTAAACTAATCTCTCTTAAAATACCAACAAGTGTTCTTGTCAATGAAGATCGTGAGTTTGATTCCTTTGGATTCGATGCCGAGGACAAATATTCGGAATTGGCACAAGATGATAAACACCATGGTTGGAGACTGTTTAGAAGATTTAAGATGGTTCTTCACAATCAGAGGGTACATCGTCACATTACTTCAATGTTCATGACGCACCATCGGCTCTAATAAACGCTTGTAACGAATAATCTTTATTGTACAATAGTTATACGTATTAGGACAATACAAATGTTGGCACGATCGAATGCATACTTATGTTCATAAACTACGGTTAGGATAACGACGAAAGTTCTTACGCCAGTAGCCCATATTAAGAATACAATATACATGTACATCGACAAATGTATGATGTCCCATGCGAAAGCATAATGCAATCGTCATTACAAAGGCTTTTCTCTAAATCAAGAGTCATTATGAATTCTTTTGAACGCTCAATACATTTGATTAAACATGTTTATACCTTTTTCTTATGAAAATAAAAGCCTATAACGAGTTACTTTAGCCACTATAGATGTGGCTTTACACGATTATTCTATTGAAACTGCCTCTTTGCACAGCTTTTGTATACTATTTATGTAACGTTTCAGCTCATTTCCTGTCAAGCCATGGTTGAAGATTTGGAAGGTAAAACTTTCCCAGCCAAGCCGATATTTACGATGTCGCTAAAGTATCTTCAGAAACACATGTTGGACGCGTTGAATATAAGTAAAATTGGGACAAAAGAAACTGACATCAGATATATAGTAACCGTACCAGCTATCTGGGGCATAGCTGCCAAACAGTTCATGAGAGAACCAGCGATTGAGGTACAGAACACTTTATAAACCAATTGTTAATCGATTTCTCTATTTTCGTTTCCAAAAGTCAATCCAGAACAGATACAATGATCATTTGACCTATTTCATGATTATATTCTCTGTATAGAAACATAAAGGTTAAGATACAGACTCATGTCTTGACGCTGTTGTTCTGTATATTAAGGCTGGTATCGATGGCGACCGTCTAAAATTGGCCCTGGAGCCGGATGCAGCCGCGGTCTGTTGTGAGGCCCTCGGTCACACGTTAGCGGGACAAAGGTTCATGGTCGTCGACATAGGAGGTGCTGCTGCTTCTGCTACGGCTACTGTGGCTATTTACACTACTACTCATTCGTCTTCTACCACCACCACCACTACCACCACCACCACCACCACCACCACCACCACCACCA
>VMBQ01007462.1:0-45236 GCA_007657795.1 Dreissena rostriformis | reverse complement strand
TAAGATGATAACTGAAGGTCAGAAACGTTAACAACATTAACGGTCGCGAATCTGTACATGAGCCATGGGTCAATGTAGTGTGGGTAATTATGTAGTTACGGCGTTATAATGTTTTGTTGCACGACAGCAAAAAACAATTACAACCGTAATGTTATCGATCCAGAATACAAACATTAGCTCATAGCATGCATAAAACATACTAGGTTATATATTATATAGGGTGGATAAAGGGACTTCGTTTTTAAATAACCCCCAACACGTATGAACGGACGACACTTATAAGTTGTATTGTATACGTATGTTGCGTTTTTGGATGCAAATAGTCAAATTTAATATAATTTAAAGTAGAGTAAGGTTTTATTAAAACGACTTGTTTGTAAGGCTTACCATCATCTCAATGTTTGAAAACGTCACAAAGCGATGACAAATAGATATAAAACAGAGCAATAAAAGAACATAGTTTTAATTAGGTGAAAAACATAATCGGCTTTCACTTTTATTGACATCTAATGCACAACGGGAACATTTTTGTCAATATGTCATAATGTATTCAATATCATTAAAAAAACGTACGAACTTTACTGGTATAAACCACATAAATATTAACAAGTGAGCGTGTTTGCAAAATTTGTCCCGAAAAGTATCCCGCTGTCATTCAAAATAAGTTTTAATTACTGTGCCTGTCTCTTGGAAATCGGACATAAGGCATCTGCGTAAAGTATCGTCTCGGATTTGCCTGTTCAGTCCGCATAGGCTAATCTAGGAAGACACTGTCCGCTTGGACTAGATTTTCGTTTGGAAGACTTTTAACGAAAAAGTCCATACAAGTGGAAAGGGTCGTCCATGATTAGCTTGTGCGTTTTGCAGAGCGAGGCTTATATGCCATTTATCCCTAGCGTCCACAAAAAAGGCCTAGGCAAACAGCGTAGACCCAGATGAGACGCCGCATAATGCGGCGTCTCATCAGGGTCTTCACTGTTTGCTTAAAGGAATTTCTGTGAGAAATATTCTTAAAATAGAAATAAATATACCAGACATCTCTAATTTTGGAAATAAANCTCGGGGGACATTGGTTGATATCATTTTCGGTGCAAAAACTGTTTCACTGGAATACCTTTAAAGAAATTTGTAAATAAAGTGCTAAATAGGAGACAAATCCCTGCATCGTCGACTTCAAATAGCCATATTTCAATAAATCCTGAATAATAATGACCAGGATTTTTCTAACATACATGATAATACCTCCTTTGCATATACCAAAAGATATTTTAATTAAAAAATGCCTTTAAACAATTATAGAACTGGATTTACTTACCCTACCGAAATTCCGCAAAATTTATCGGCAACTTTTCCTAGCACGTCAAACTTTTCACAGCATATCGGGTTACCGGAGGCGAAAACAGGATTGCAGAAAAGTGACATTTTTAATTGTAATGACATTTCAATAGCATTGCAATAGTGTAAAACATATAGATGTACAACAGAAATATGTTGCTTTATGAACTATTTTATTAGTAGACGTAAAACGGTGGATTGTGAGCTATTTTTATATGGGGCAGAATCCACATTACGTCTACAAATTGATTGCATCTACGTTGTTTCTGTGAAACTGGAAAATGACTGTAGCAACATGCATATTTCGACGTAATACATTCCAAAGTGTAGAAGAACAGAGCTCATAAATCATGCAATTATCATAATTATGCAAGTTACACCGTGTACACAGTACACAGGGCAGGGATACAATGCTCAAAGTAAGTTTGATGTTGATATTGGGTCTGAATTTAGTAAACTAGTGTTCATACAACATGTTGAAGCATTGTTTAGTGAATAGAGATAGTGCAAAATGTCAATTTGCAGCTTGTAAACTTCAAACATTAATTCATGTCGGAACGATGCTACAAAAAAAATAACTCTTACCGATATCAGGTCGTTGTATAAATTACAGCATTAATCAATAGACGCTTTTGAATTGAGTTTTATTTAGTAAGAATTAAAACACCATTTTCATTAAATAAAAGTGCAAATATATACAAAATATCAGTATAACACATTAATATCTGATTTTTTATTGTGAGTATATTAAAAAGAATAACGCATGAGTATGTTATGTACAAATACAAAAAAAAATAGTATCGTGTTGTAGTTTTCGTCTATAATAGAATGTAATGTTGATATCACAGTTAACTGTATTGTCTAAAGAACATAGCATAAAAGTGTACACTTTACTTAATTCAAAGTGATCTCTCATACTAACAGGTTAAACCGTGAATAGGATTATGAGTGTTTCAGTAGAAAAACTTCCATTGTCTGGTTCTCGTTATTTGTTTATGCAATATTAATGCACTTATCACACTTGTCTTAATCGCATTACCTGTCTTGAACTATTTAAGGGGTGTTGCTGCAGTTTTGCTGATTTTTTTCCATCTAATAACTTTTGCTCAAAATTTATATTCAAGTACTACATACAAATACTATATGAAAAATGAAATAAAAACATAGGGTCACCGGCCTTGTTTTGATTTTATTCACCATTATATAACATATACTTTTTCCTTAAAACTGAGAAATCTCTAATTGCATAAAAATGATTAATAACCTATGAAATTGGCAACATATTGATATTATTTAAGCTAATATATATCATATACCATTGGATTAAACCACAAGCTACCAAAAAATGGAGAACACAAGTTAAATTTTAAGAAATTTTATTTATTTTTTTAAATTGTCACCCAAAAAAACGTCTTTTTTTGCTATTTTAACACAAAAATGGAATTTAAACAAGTTCTATCTAATAACTGTTTGCGAAACTGCTCAAATATGTTCATCTACGTATTGTTATCATAAAACGAAAATAAAAAAGGGGGGTCATCGCACTTTTAACAGAGATTTTTTTGTTTAACTATCCCTACCGTCTATGTCAAATTTCCTAAAATACAGCAATTAGGCGAAACTCAAGTACCGGTACATAGACTGTTAGAGATATGCATAAACATTATAGATTGTTTACAATCTTAATTGGGATCACAACGGCTTACTAAAACAGTACACTAATACAATATTTAATCACAAACATAAGACCATACAGTATCAAACTCGACCTTAATCATCCATAACAGGGACTTGTTGACAGATTTCGGCATGTTTTGAAGTGTGTGATTAAATGCTTTAAATTGATTAATGTAAACCACAGGACTAAAGAGCTCCAGGAAAAAAAAACAAGAGTGAAATAAAAGAAAGAAAAAAAGAATAAAAAAAAAGTTAACCGCACCTAGGATCGAACCACTGAGTACCTATTATGAACCTACTCGGTCATAAATGTGTGATGATTCTGATAACAAAACTGGACGTGCTAGGAAAAGTTGCCGATAAATTTTGCGGAATTTCGGTAGGGTTAGTGAATCCAGTTCTATAATTGTTTAAAGGCATTTTTGAATTAAAATATATTTTGTTATATGCAAAGGAGGTATTATCATGTATGTTAGAATAATCCTGGTTATTATTATTCAGGATTTATTGAAATATGGCTATTTGAAGTCAACGATGCAGGGATTTGTCCCCTATTTAGCACTTTATTTACAAACAAAAATTAAGGTATGCAAGTGAAACAGTTTTTGCACCGAAATGATATCAACCAATGTCCCCCGAGTAACATATCGCCAGGGTTTCTTAAAGAAAAATCGTATTGGTGGAGAAATTCGACTTTACATTCAACATGTTCAGGAACAAATGATATGACCCGGTGCATTGTAAAGATGTCAAGATATGACAGGAGTGCAGTTCAATTAATCCTGAATAATAATGACCAGGATTTTTCTAACATACATGATAATACCTCCTTTGCATAAACCAAAAGATATTTTAATTAAAAAATGCCTTTAAACAATAATAGAACTGGATTTACTAACTCTACCGAAATTTCGCAAAATTTATCGGCAACTTTTCCTAGCACGTCAAACTTTTCACAGCATATCGGGTTTCCGGTGGTGAAAACAGGATTGCAGAAAAGTGACATTTTTAATTGTAATGACATTTCAATAGCATTGCAATAGTGTAAAACGTATAGATGTACAACAGAAATATGTTGCTTTATGGATTCGTTTATTATTAGACGTAAAACGGTGGATTGTGAGCTATTTTTATATGGGGCAGAATCCACATTACGTCTACAAATTGATTGCATCTACGTTGTTCCTGTGAAACAGGAAAATGTCTGTACAGCAACATGCATATTTTGACGTTATACATGCCAAAGTGTAGAAGAACAGAGCTCATAAATCATGCAATTATCATAATTATGCAAGTGACACCGTGTACACAGTACACAGGACATGGATTAAATGCTCAAAGTAAGTTTGATGTTGATATTGGGTCTGAATTTAGTAAACTAGTGTTCATACAACATGTTGAAGCATTGTTTAGTGAATAGAGATAGTGGAAAATGTGAATTTGCAGCTTGTAAACTTCAAACATTAATTCATGTCGGAACGATGCTACAAAAAAAAATAACTCTTACCGATATCAGGCCGTTGTATAAATTACAGCATTAATCAATAGACGCTTTTGAATTGAGTTTTATTAAGTAAGTATTAAAACACCATTTTCATTTAATAAAAGTGCAAATATATAAAAAATGTCAGTATCACACATTAATATCTTATTTTTTATTTTTAGTATATTAAAAAGAATAACGCATGAGTATGTTATGTAAAAATACAAAAAAATAGTATCGTGTTGTAGTTTTCGTCTATAATAGAATGTAATGTCGATATCACAGTTAACTGTATTGTCTAAAGAACATAGCATACATGTTAACATTAAACTTAATTCAAAGTGATCACTCATACTAACAGGTTAAACCGTGAATAGGATTATGAGTGTTTCAGTAGAAAAAATCCATTGTCTGGTTCTCGTCGTTTGTTCATGCAATATTAATGCACATGACACACTTGTCTTAATCGCATTACCTGTCTCGAACTATTTAAGATGATAACTGAAGGTCAGAAACGTTAACAACATTAGCGTCCGCGAATGTGTACACGAACCACGGGTCCATGGAGTGTGGGTAATAATGTAGTTACGGCGTAATAATGTTTCGTTGCACGACAACAACAAACAATTACAACCATAATGTTATCGTTCCACAATAATCGTTAGCTCATAGCATGCATAAAACATACTATGTTATTTACTAGATAGTATGGATGTAGCGACTTCGTTTTTTAAATAACCCCCAACACGTATGAACGGACGACACTTACCAGTTGTATTTTTAACGTATATTGCGTTTTGGATGCAAATAGTCAAATTTAAATTAATTAATTTTAAGTGAAGGAAGGTTTTATTAAAACGACTTGTATGTAAGGCTAACCATCATCTCATGGTTTGAAAATGTCACAAAGCGATGACATATAGATATATTGCAGAGCAATAAAAGAACATAGTTTTGTTTAGGTGAAAAGCATAATCGGCTTTCGCTTTGATTGGTATCTAATGCAAAACGGGAACATTTTGTAAATATGTCATAATGTATTCAATGTCAATTAAGAAACGTACGGACTTGACTGTTATAAACCACATACATATTAACAAGTGTGCGTGTTTGCAAAATTTGTCCCTTTGTCATTCAGAGTGGCTTTAAAGAGAATGCAACCATTAAAATGTTGAACATCGCAAAAGATAGACACGCGTCCTGGAAAAAGACATAGTTTTAATTACTGCGCCTGTCTCTTGGAAAATCGGACATAAGGCATCTGCGTAAAGTATCGTCTTGGATTTGCCTGTTCAGTCCGCATAGGCTAATCTAGGAAGACACTGTCCGCCTAGACTGGATTTTCGTTTGGAAGACTTCATTTAAACGAAAAAGTCAATACAAGTTGAAAGGGTCGTCCATTATTAGCTTGTGCGTTTTGCAGAGCGCGGCCTGTATGCTTAAGACCTCGATATGTTCGTGGTAATGTTTCTTGGTTAAGACAATCATAATTTATTAGACAATGAACGACAATTCATCTGCTCGCATGTATTGCACACACGTCATCTTAGTTAAGGTGTATTTAAAAACAAAAGTTACTTCAATTCTCACAGATCTAAAAACCGGGACAGATTCTGTGTTATGTTTCATTGCTTCAACGTTAAGAAGTTTTCAACGGTTGAAGCGTCTGGAAAAGTAAATTGGCTGACAAGCTGTGTTGTCAATCCTGACGAATTCCCAGCATTAGATCTATCGTTCATTAAGCAATTGTTATTTATGTGAAACAAATGACTTCTTAGAGGCAAAGCCCCACTTGATAATTTTCCTGATATATTGTTCAGTAGTTTACTCAAAATATCCCGTTTCCATTTATTCGAGGAAGTAATTATGGAGAAATGAAAAATTACAAAGACTTCCTGAGAAGCTTCTATTTATCTTTTCGTCAGATCGTCAAATCAAAAGAAAGCACCGCAATTGAGTGCTAATGAATTTCTAATGACTTTGGATTTGAGGTAACGGCGTTACGCTCCATATTCGAGGGTGGTTGGCACAAGTCATTGGGGCTTTAAAACGCTTATGTCAGAGTGGATGATGAGCGAACTCAATGTCTAGTTATGTAATTGAAAAAATAGAAAAGAGCGGTGAGTGTTGATGTTTCTTGAACACATCTGTGTGGTTTTGTTTACTTGTAAAAAATAACAGTAATCGTCAATGTAGAAGCAGTGACTTATTTCCGTTATTGCTGTTGGCGATGGAGATAACGATGAATTCTATGACGATGACAACGTAGATGATGCTGTTGTTGCAGCTGATGATGCTGATCATCATCATGGTGGTGGTGGTGGTGGTGGTGATTATACTATTTGTAATTGTGTTCAGATTATGATGATGATGATCACCTTTATTATTATTATCATTAAATGAGGAAAGCTGTGACAAATACGACGTCGACGATGATGATGTCGGCGATGATGATGTTTCAATGTGCGTTTCGTCTTTACACTAACAACTCTTAAGATAAAACCTTTTCACGGAACCTTCTTTAAAAAATCTTACCATTATATATAAAGCATCAAGTTTTAATATGAATTATGAGTGTGTCCCCCGTGACCGACGGAACGTGTGTTAAGAGAATCATGCCTTNGTTACCTTTTACACAAAATACATAACATGTAATATAACCTGAACATAGTTCATAGTTAAGAGAATATATGAAGTCGGATTCGCGTCAGAGAATGTGAACGTACATGTGACCACGCCAAAACGGGAAGCGTTAACATCTCCGTTAGTCGCAGCTTTTTATTATGGTAACCCGTAGAATATATGAAGTCAGACCACTCCAAAACTGGAAGCGTTAACCTCTCCGTTAGTCACAGCTTTGTATTATGATAACCCGTTTCAAAATAATAATTTCATATTTGTTTATATATTATAAATATATGTTTATACAAGGTGTTTACCCAGGGACCAGTCATATAACATACATGTACAAGCAAGCATCGATGGGAAACATAAAAAGTGCGGTATTTATTTAATACTTGCTATTGCGACGCAATTTAAACAAGTCTAGAGAAAAGGATCGGTGATAACGCATTACTCGTGGGGGGGGGGAGGTTTGTTCCCCCGCTCAATCCTTATCTACGTAATCGTCTTTCACATGAGGCAAAACAAGGTCAGTCCCGGTTTAACCATAAGGCAGAGCAGGCAACTGCCCCCATGAGACCGTAACGAAAGAAATGTTAACTGTATTCTCGCGGTACTAAAGGAATAATCATTCGTATGTAAACACCGTATTTATATATCGGATAAATGATTGAATCTTCAATCATATTTGACTACTTCATTTCAAAATTATTTTTGTGAAACAAAAAATCCATACATTTTAACTGTAGTCACAACAAAAGCAACACCATCGCGTGGGCCCCAAACATTTTACTGACTATATATATGGGCTTCCACGTGGGCCCCAAACNGATGGAGGTTGTAGGTTTGATCCCCAGCTCAACCCTTTTCTACTTACTCGTCTTTCACATGAGGCGGAACAAAGGTCAGTCCCGGATTTACCATTAGGCAGAGCAGGCAAGTGCTTAGAGGCCCCGGGACTTTCAGGGGCCCATGAGACCGTGACGAAAGAAATGTTAACGGTATTCTCGCGGTACTAAAGAATAATCATTCGTGTAAAAACACCGTATTTATATATCGGATAAATGATTGAATATACACATTTTTGTAACGAAAAATCCATAAATTTTAACTAGTCACAACAAAAGCACCATCGCCTGGGCCCTAAACGTTTCACTGCCTATGGGCCTCCACCGTCTTAATCCGGCATTGACCAAGGTGCACTAGATTAGGTGCTTATCACGAGTCATTAAAGTACTCTGGTATGTCTGCTGTATCTCGCATCTTCCTCTGTAACCAAACTCACAAGTCCTCTCGGGGCAATGGACAGAAAATCAAAGTCGTGTGAATTAACATTTGAGTATTTAGTATGAATAACGGAATATATATGTGTATTTATAGATCGTTGATTGGAGGCGTTAAATTTATTCCATTTTCATAGCCGAAACGTGATCTTGACAAGTGCGAGTGGTACTTCAATGTGTAGAATTACCATAATGCCTGTTAAAGAACGTTAATTTAATTGTAAGTGTAGCACCTTCCATTATCAAGATTGATAAATGTTATATTAGCGATATTAATTGTCTCACGTTTATATGAAATATATGGGGGATTTCGGTACCCGCTCTTCGTAACTGACCGAAATCGGGAATAAATAATCAAAATCGTCCGGAATATCGCCTATATCACGAAGCATACACACCACTTTTGTAAGCTTGTCGAGGTTTTCTAACCGCTAGACCACGTGTTTAAGTGGGCGGAGTGATCGTCTTCTAGGCGAGATGTAAATTCTTGTTTTGGGGATAAAGAATGTCTTTAAGGAATCCCCGGTGCGGATGGCCTGATAAATTTAACCACTAAGCACTAAATGAACATTTTTTGTTCCCCTTTAAGATCACATGGTGCAGGCTCAATACCTCAATTCTCTTTTTTTTTCTTTTCCCCCCCCCCCCGGGGGGGGGGGGGGGGTGGTAAAGATCATCTCTTTAGGGAATCCTCGGAGAGCATGTTAAATTTAACAACTAAGCAGAGAATCAACAGCTTTTTTCGCCTATAAGATCACAAGGATGGTTCCCGCACGTGATACATGCTCAATACCTCAATTCCTTTTTTGGATAAAGATTATCACTTTAGGGAAAGCCCGGAGAGCCCGATTAATTTAAGCACTAGATTAATAGTTGTTTCACCTTTAAGATCGCAGGGTGGTCTCGCACGTGATGCATGCTCAAGACCTCAATTCCTTTTTTTGTATAAATAGTATCTCTTTAGGGAATGACCGGAGAGCCTGATAATTTTTACCACTAAGCACTAAATTTCACAAAAATGTTTTCACCTTTGAAGGGACCTTTCACAGATTTTAGCATGTTTTGAAGATGGTCATTAAATGCTTTAAATTGATAAATGTAAACATCAGAACTAAAGAGTTCCAGTATAAAACAAAATTAAATTTTTTTTAAAGAAAAAAAGGTAATCCACACCTGGCCTCGAGTCACTGACCCTTGGATTAAAAGTCTGGCGCTGAAACCAGCCGGCCAGCTGTGCTGACATGTCATTGCAAGTTCGTAATAGAAGCAATCCTCATATTATACAATCGTTTCGCGTTGCAACGCTTTATACATTTTAAGTTTTTAAATCGTCAAAAGATGCATATAACAGATATTTTAGAGCATGGTAAATGTTCAGTTTTACAGTTTCCTAGCAAAAAAAATAATAACGACTTAAATTTGCAAATCGGAAACATTTTTTGTCAATTTATAAAAACGTGAAAAGGCCCATTTAAGATCACAGGGGTGGTCCTTCACGTGATCAAGGCACAGGCCCTGTAAACAAACATCGACACATCATTATGTATTGAATAACCCAAATAAAAGCACGGTCTTTGAAAAACGTGAAAACATGAAATAGTATATAACGCACAGTCAGCAACGTATGTCGTTTGGAATAACCGGTAATCAAAAAACACATTCATCTACAAAAAGAAAAAAATGTTCAATGTTTTGAATAGCATAATTCATCTATAAATCACGAACGAAGTTAAGAACCTTGATGTACGCCTACTGCGTATCTTAGATAAGCATATTATTTTTTTCAAGATATCAATAAAATATTTAATAGGCCGCAAAGCTTGACTGGAGAAGCAAGGACACATGGGCGCATTGAAGACACATGACAGCTATGACTGCCAAATAAGCAATACGTGGGCTGTTGAACTGTCATCTCCTTTGACCATATTAACCGCAAATTGTAATTGTCACATATTAAAAAAATATTCAATTATTCCAACAACTCGGATTATTATCCACACCATCATGCCCTGTCTAAATATTATCCGTTGATCACAGCAATCACATAACATCAACGGAACCCACGGTCGCTCAAGCTAGTTGTGTTTAATATAAATATTTAACTTAATAATAACTGACTATAATTGTACAGTAGGCATTGACGATGGCGTTAACAGTGTCTCGCCAATATCATTATTTACTGTTCAAAAAGTGCATTATCGAAATGAACTTTCCATACTCCGGTGTGGACAATAACTATGATCCAACGGTCATATTTGTAAGTTGTGAGGAATGGGAGTCTTGTAGCCTAGGGATCGAGAAAATATGTTGTAACCCGTGGGAAAAGTTGAGATAATTATCGAGGAGATGTATTTGTATTAGGGTTAAAAGAAATTGTGCACGAAACCCCTTTTCCAAATGTGCATATAATACTCGTTATAGATTGTACTGATTTTCCCTGCTATATGGTCTTCGCCCCCGGAATGGGGGAGGGGTCTTGTGTACAGGGAGTTTCTGTGATGGATACAGAGGCCGCCCCGTTCAAGATGCGACCATGGGTCGTTTTGGGGGCCAAATGTGGCGTGTTCTGAGAAAACTGGGCAAAATGCTTGTGCGTAAAGTGTCATCCCAGATTAGCCTGTGCAGTTCGTACAGGCTAATCAGGGACGACACTTTCCGCCTAAATTGGATTTTCGCTAAGAAGAGACATCATTCAAACCAAAAATTCCATATAAGCGGTAATTGTCGTCCCTGATAAGCCTGTGCGGACTGCACAGGCTAATCTGGGATGACAATTTACGCACAAGCATTTTGCCAAGTTTTCTCAGAACACGCCACAAATGTTCATAGTGCCTGAGGGACAAAACATAATTCACTGCATCCTCTGCCCCTGAAAATAAAGTCTCATAAGAAAGTCAAGCTAAAGCAGCTATCTTAATTGTTGTCTAATAGTGGAAAGAAACGGTTAGTAAAATCTATTAATTAAGTTCGATTGCACCTAAATCCAAAGTCTCATTCAGGTACTCCGAATCCGTTTCCCGGGATGATTCAGTTCTTGGTGTCCATGGAGGAAATATGTGTCGTGTTCTGAGAAAACTGGGCATAATGCTTGTGCGTAAAGTGTCGTCCCAGATTAGCTTGTGCACCCCGCCCTACGACGTACTCTCAGAGCGCTGCGTCCTAGTCGTTCCGTCGAACCAGAGTATGTGCATACCCCTTCTCTCAGGACCAGTGTCCCTTGCGTTAGCACGATGACGCCCTCGCCTTACGACGCACACCTTGACTGCAGCGATCTAGCGGCTACTGTGAGTTTTGACCTGACTCCCTAAAGTCAGGTCTGCATGCCGGCCGGCTCTCGTCCGACCACCCTCTCGACCAAACGTCTGCACTAGACGACAAGTAATTGAAACCATCGACCGGCTTTCGTCCGACCACCAACGATATATAAGTCTGCAATCCCCACCGCAACTGAAATTGAAAATTACACACTGGTAAAAATATCTTAATATACAAATTGAATTTTCCGCCACCCCAGCTGGAAATACAAATGTTTTTTTAGTTGTTTTAATTTATTGAATATCCTGAAACGACAAAGAGTATGGCACAGCTTCAGCGAACTCAGAACAAACACATGTACGCAAAATAAAACACATACTGTACACATGAATAAAACGGGGGTCACCGCCATGGAACGGTCAATGAAACCAATAAAGTTCTTAAACCGGTTTAAATGGAACTCTCAACTACGGTGGCATAAAGGGGATATAGGCAATATTTTATTTAACAGTCTCTATGACGTGCGCACGTCATAGAAATAGTTAAATAAAATATTTCCTTTGTCCCCTTTATGCCCCCGTACAATTCAAATTAAATTACCATAAACAATATTATATTTCAATATAATTGCAAGTTGCTGCAAACCAGACCAACAAAAGTGTAACTTTTTGAGGCACGATGAAACGAAACAAATCTCGTACTAATGACATCGCATCTCTGATTAAAAAAGTCGAGAGACATAACATCATGACTCAATATTTAAATCATCGTCATACAATTTCAGGTAGAAGCGGCAATAATTATTGTAAAAAAGGAAAATAAAATAAAAACTATATTTTTGGGCAAGATCATATACAACCGAACGCACATTCTACAATATATATACTCATATCTTTATGAAAATATAATGAGTAAACCATCAAATGTTTTCATAACTTTAAACACGCAACTATACTTGTTTACCACACTTAAAGAATAAATCATATGGCAATTAAGGTGAATGAAATTTGGTATCAAGAACCACTGAGCGCGCATAGTCCATAACGAGCGGATATATATTTTATGTAAGTAATATGACTTACATAAGTATTAAGACAAAAGTAAAAACAAATGTCAACCCATTTTAAGTAGTTGCTAAATCGACATAACTCGGCGCCGAAAATCCCTTTAAATATAATCTTAAACATTAAAATGTACGGAAAACAAATGTTTAGCTACTTAGCTATCCACGATACCATCAGTTTACTTACATACGAATATTGTGGGAATACCAGTGGCAGACACAGGTACATTATCAAAACACGTGAGGGCGAATTTCGGGCCTACTGATGGAGATTAAGTTATATAAATCACGTTACAACTCAACACGTGTTATATACATGTACCACCTAGTTATAATTTTATGTTGTTTAATAATGTTAATGATTCACACAAGTACCTTGTCGTACCTTAACAAGTTTGAATTAGTGTGCTTATAACGAAAGGTGATTGTACAAAATATACAGGGTTTATATCTCCCGTGAGCATGTCAACACCCAAAAAGTGAAACCATTACGTAGTCAAGAAGTGAAAATAAATATTTATTTGTACAATTTTCGTTTAAATAGTCACTTAAAAAGTTATAAAATTGTTAAATTGTATAGTACATGTTTTTCTCTCTTTTTTAATTATTATAAGCCCAGTATAAACACGTTTGCCATAATTTTGCAATTGGTAAAGTCATATCCGAAAACGTGAAATGCTTAACAAACAAACTATCCTATCCTATCCAAATCAATGTTCAATAATATCGCTTTGGATCGATAGCGGCCGCGGCTATGCATCGACACATGGATATGACTTATATTGACAATTGACATGACATCGTATCGAAGATAACACGCATTTTCCTAGCTAACAACTTAAATATTATTAAACAGAGACAGTCTACATGCGCATTGAAGACGTTGTAATGTAAGTAAATACAAGCCATTTAGAATTCAACGGCGACCATCTTAACGACGAATTATGACGGGCGTACTCAAATTCAGCTAAAGGAAAATACTTCACTACACCTATAAAAACAATAGTAAAACGATAATTGCTTTTCATATAAATACTTTTTAATTTTACTAACATTTTAAGATGAACGACACGACGAAAAAAAAATCAAAACAGAACTAATTATTGTTACTTTTCAATGAAATGTTCCGTTTGTTGCAAACCAGACATACAAAAGTGTAACTTTATGAGGCACGATGAAACGAAAAGAAAAAAAACGGATCTCAATGACATCTCATCTCTAATTAAAATAGTCTAGAGACATAGCATCCTAACTCAATATTTATATCATCGTCATACAATTTCAGGTAGAAGCCACAATACTTATTGTAAGCAGCAAAATTTAATAGATTAGTTTTCATAAATGTTTTCATAATTTAAACACGCAACTATACTTTTTTTCCGCACTAAAAGGATAGATCATATGTCAGGTGGATACAATTTGGTACCAAGAACCACCCAGCACGCATATTTTATAACAAGCGGATAAATATATATGTTTTATCTAACCAATATGGGTTGCATAGTAATGATTACTAACAGAAAATAAAAAATGAATAACAATTTAGAGTGTTTGATCATTAGTCATAAATCGGCGCCAAAAATCCTTTTAAATATAATGTAACACATAAAAATGAACGGAAAACAAATATATAGCTACTAAGCTTTAAACTTTACCATCAGATTAAAATAACTCGATAGCACATCAAACAAGTCAGAGTATTACTGCCGCATTCAATAGACACGGAATAACAATGATTGTTTAATCATGTCCTTCAGATCTAACCTTAACCAACAGTAGAAGTGTCTTACGGAATACCGTTAGGGCCATCGTGGTATTAAAATCATAATTAAAATCAAAATTAAAATCCAGAGGGCGACAATGCGATAGCACGATGGCAACAATGCGAAAGTACGATGGCGACAATGCGATAGTACGATGGCGACAATGCGACAGTACGATGACGACAATGCGACAGTGCGACAATATGATGGCGACAGTGCGATAGTACGATGGCGACTATGCGATACTACGATGACGACAGTACGACAACGCGATAGTACGATTTCGACAATGCGATAGTCATATCGTACTGTCGCAATCGTATCATCGCATTGTCCCCATCGTACCATCGCACTGTCGCCATCGTATTGTCGCATTGTCGTCATCGTACTGTCGCATTGTCGTCCATCGCCTTCCGGTAAACATGCACACATCGTATTTTTTCCTAGATGGAGCCACTTTTAAAAATACTTTACAGTTCGGCATACCTTACATCAATACCCATTCTATAACTTAATAAGAATTTGATTTCATTATAACTGTAACCTCTTTCAAAGTACATCTTTATAAAGTCATCTATTTTGTTTCTGCGATAAGAATAGTTTGTGTACCGGAAGGCGATAGTCGACAATGCGATAGTACGATGGCGACAATACCACAATGCGATAGTGCGATAATACGATGACGACAGTGCGACAATACGATGGCGACAGTGCGATATTACGATTTACAATTTTATAGTACGTTTTTAAAGTTTGAAAATGTTTGTTTTGTTTTTTATTATTATTATACGCACATCATAAACACGTTGGTCATAATTAGGCAATTGACATTGTAATATCTGAAAACTATGAATGCTTGAACAAAACCGTATGTATTGTTCCTAGTCAAATCAATGTTAAATGATATCAACGATTTTGATCGCGGCGATGCATTGCCATTTTGATATGACTCGTACTGACATTGGACATGGAATCATATGTGTTGCGTTCTGAGAAAACTGGGCATAATGCATGTGCGTAAAGTGTCGTCCCAGATTAGCCTGTGCAGTCCGCACAGGCTAATCAGCGACGACACTTTCCGCTTTTATGACATTTTTCGTTTAAATAAAGTCTCTTCTTAGAAAAAATCCAATTAAGGCGGAAAGTGTCGTCCCTGATTAGCCTGTGCGAACTGCACAGGCTAATCTGGGACGACACTTTACGCACATGCATTATGCCCAGTTTTCTCAGAACACGACTCAAATAAAAGAGATAGAAATTTCAAATACGCCGTTTCCTAGCAAACAAATTTAATATTAAACACGGATTTGAGGAACAGACTTATGCGCATAATAAAAATATCCATGTACCGGCAATAATTTGTAACATTTAAACATTCTTCCAAAAGGAACAAACAAATTCGTTGAATTGATATCCCCCGCCAAACTAGAGCTTTGTCACATAAAAAAACCCATTTTTTCAAGATACAAAGTGCCATAACTCCGTTATTAATCGATGGTGTACAATGCCATTTGGCGTGCATCATTCTCTTATCCATATATATACTCATACCAAGTTTCAATCTAATCCGCCAAAGCACTTCCAAGATATGGCTCCGGGCACAAAAGTGCCGGCCGGACGGACGGACGGACGGACAACGCCAAAACAATATCCCTCCGCCTTTGGCGGGGGATAAAAAATAATAAATATACAGATATCCACTTTTAATGTCTATGAAGTAAAACAGCATTAGGTATGCTTGTGAAAACATTCTACGCTGGTGTTCTGGGCACATGTAGGTATGAAATATAAAACACTTAAATCGTTCAGATACAATGCGCATAACTTGTGTATAATACACGTGGTATGCCCTAATGAAGATAATGGAAGACTTAAAGCGCTCCCATTAGTCTTGTTAAAACGGTAAAACATTTTAGAAACTTTTTTTAGAACTTTAGAGAAGTAAAATCGTCATAAAAAATACTTGGAATTATGCGAAAAGTTAAAAAAAAACGTGGTCTTTTGAAAAAACATTTAATCAAATTTATTTTTTCCACATACGACCACTACTTGAATATGCATTTGGGGATGGCTTTGCGCTTTACGAAAAAGAAATGTTTGTAATGTAAAAAACTAAACAGGGAAAGACCATTAATAATGTTGATAGAACTTTAGGTCTTACCATTTTTTCGAAATAGATGTATTTCTATGTATATTTTGTATTTGTGTCAACTGAACAAGCGATTATATTGGAAATACACTTTGTTTAAAATAACCCACGAAATATAAACTTAACTGAAGGTTACACGTGCGCAAACCGAAAGTCATGAGAAAAGGGTTACATTTTGTCAGTTTAATAAAAAGCACTAATGGTTGTTTGCATGATGCATATAATTTATAAAATAGAGAATTAAACTGATATGGCTTGGTATCAAATTAAAGGTAAATAATTAAGCAATAAGAAAAACAGCTTTTCTGGGCACCACGTTTTATAGTGGTGCCTTTCTACACATATTTAACCCTATGTACTAATTCTCAACAGCAACAACAACATGCCGACAAGAACCGGTGTGCAATTTTCAGGGACTATGCACAACTTCGTATAGGTCCCTGAACACTAAGTGGCTAAATGTGTTTAATTTATTTTCAACCAACAACAATTAACAACAAAATACAAGATAGTGACAAAACAAAACGATACAACCAAAAGACGAAACATTATAACAATATGCGAAAACTAAAAATTCGCACCGCGAATTAAAGCTTCATTAAAAACTCAACATGTATGCATATTTTAATGGAAGGTGACATTCAAAAACAGTGTTGACTCCTCTGCACAATTTTAAATAAATCGAAATGTACATTAGATCTTCTTCATTTCATATTCGGTGACGTCGCGTCCATGGGGAGCAGAGCATTTCACGAGTCTGCGATGCAGTACACAGCGGAAGTGTTCTGCGTTAACGAGAAGTTTGATTGCCTGACGCTAACATCGTCCGTCGACCGTCCAACATTTGCGGCAACCAGATCTAGTATGTCGGATGCTTTTCTGTGGTAATTCCAATGAAGCATTTCCAGCAGATCTCAAACCGCTGAAGACGTAGAGGACAAAGTTAAACGTGACGTTAAAGTAGCTTCCTCCCAGGCATCGCGCGGGTCCCGCGGGAACTGTTTCCGGATCTCCTTCAGTCGATGGACAAAGTACACATGATTCACAGAGACAGGAGTCATGGTAACCACATAAATTACGGAGAGCACCACCTCTAGCACAGAGGCGTGTCCTGGTCCGCTTTCAGTGGTCTGTTCGCTGAATGTACAAATTTTCTTTCGTTTCTTGCGTTGAAGTTGCATTTTGAATAAAAATTTGCGTTTCCAAACAAATAAAAAACGACTGGTGCTGCTAACATCAGAAATAAATCGATCCATTCGTAAATACTGTCCCGAAAGTGAAGCCATTCTTTAGTCTTCGGTGCGCAAAGCAAGTTATTAACGCCATATAACGTCACCATGGCCGTGATGACCAGGTTTTTGGCAGAAATGACGACACAGATGCCCAGTTTGACCATGGCGGCGTTCTTGGCTGTGCATGTTGCGCGCACCTTCATCGGTTACAGCACGTTAAGCGTCCTCTCACACGTGACCGATATGAGCAGCCACGCGGAGAAGCTTCCAGATACGACGAAACAGAACCAGAACTGTGAGAGCATTTCCGTCGAGGCCGATTAATTTAACAATCGGCGGAACAACCTACCAGAAGCACATGCGTATTTCGACAAAAATTATTATGGCCAAGTTCGTTGCGTGTAGTTTTACTTACAGCAAACGTGTCAAATTCATGTTTTATGCTGTCTAACCGATTTAAGGTCTAACGCGACGGATTATGTGATGGCAGTATGAATGGTTTTTGTCATTGAACTTGCATGCTATGTTAATTATCCTTTAAAGCAGTTTATTTGAAATATAAATTTGTAATGTTAAGTCCATAAATATAATCGTGAAATGACACACATCGTAACGTTAATTGTCACCATGTTCAGTCATTAATCGCACTTTACAAGGTACGATAAATCCTTACTTTTAGTCCGAGGCATCTTGTCATATAATAAATAAAACCTCCGATCTAAAAAGCAAGCACAACATGTTTGTGACATATGCGCACACAATTCTCTTGTGCATTGTCCGAGCGCCAAGCATGACACCGAACTGAGCTCCGCCAGCTCATGCACACTACAACACATTGAACTGCCTATAGTTCCTCAGTCACCGACACGCCATCGCCATGGGCGGCTCTTTAGAGGCGGAAACTGAGCACACACCCTCACCCGTCTCCACCGTAAAACGGTTTGATAACAGGGCTGTCAGTCCATGCAGTCACGGGAATTAACATAGGCTTTCAGATTTGGGGTATTAAATAGGTATCATAAACCTTTCTGATAATTCAGTAAAAAAAAATATAAAAAAATCCATGTATTTATAAAAAAAGGGTTAAAAACCACCAAATTTCGCATTTGTTTAGCATTGCCCGTTTTTCAATTTTTAATTCTGCGAATTATTTTTACCAAGTTAACAATTTCCAACATATTTGTCTAATTAGTGTTTTAAAAACACAAATATGGCCTCCTTGTTTCATTCCAACAACGACTTTTTTTATCAACATATATTAGTGATTTTGTGGGGAAAATGAATAAAATCACACACACACAACTGTTGATTTCTGGAATCATTTGATTTAATTAGATTTATAAGACATGTGATCACTGTAATAATCAAATATTATTCGCATATATACAATTACATTTAAGATCACTCTAAACAAACAATACACTGATAGCAGTGTGATTTTAGGTTAAAAACCACTAAATGTTAACTATTTTAGCTGTTTTAGTCCATTTTTCAGGTTTTAGTTCCTCGAATGNTCCAAGTGTGAATTAAAAGCGTTTATGGGTTTGCCCGTGACACCACATGTCTGCACATGTGTAGATACCGAAATTAAGATAAGATATCACGCGTCACCTTTAAATAACATGTTAAATGACAATCAAGACCTTATTCATGCCAGGGACCTACACAAATAGGTCCATGTCCATGCTGTGTTTTATTACTCTTAAACGAATGCAGATGAACCTTATTTCTACTAATTACGTAATTTATATTTAAAAAAAAACACGAACTATTATGTGGTTGTCAGATCGATAACAGAAACTCTTTAATCCTTAAATATATTTGATAAACCCGTTTCGCTTCCTAGTTTTGCGTAGGGACCTATACACACATATATAGGTCCATGTTTATTTCTTCAGTACCGTTTTGGAGGCGCGCGAGAGTATTCAGGGGCGGGTAATCCGGGAAGGTATCGATTTCTGGGATTGTCTCCTCCGATTTGTCCATTTTGCATTTCATTTCCATGAGCAAGTCAATAACTTGCTTATCTTGCTTATCACTCCGAGTCTGAGTCTCTTTCTTCGAAAGAGACTGTTTGTTTTCCGGTTTTTTAGTTTCTTTTGTTGTTTTGTCACATTTATCTTTAGTACTCGTCTGCGGCGAGTTAATGTCTGCCATTTTTCCAATTAAAGTACGCACCACGTGCGATACACAAATGGCTTAAAAACTACTACAAAAACAGCCCAAACGGACCCAAACTATAAATCCGAACGTAAACAAACTCTTAATGATACACTATACGCAAATAAAATAAAGTGACACACTTAAACTGCGTACACAAACTGAAAAATAGTCTACCAAAATGAATTGCGAACCTCGTCCGCCATATTGCGTCAGCACACTGATTGCGCATGCGCAGCACATATCTCATTTAATGACGACTAAACCAGTTGCGGAATAGAATTAGTTTGCTCTTAATATTAAACATTCACATATTTGTCCGTCGGTATGTGTGTCATGTATCTGTCCGGAAACAAGTCTGACTAGTACTCTTTATAACAGGTTTGTTTTTCTGGTTAAGTTGATGATTTTTTTAGGTCAAAGTATCATTTTCAAAAACAAAGTTTACCATTTACTTCTTTAAAAATGAACCAGAGATTTAAACAATAGCATACATAACTTGCTTGAGAATATTCATTACATATATTAATACTTTACGTGAAAAAATTAGGATCTATCTTTTCGATGGGCTGTACAGATTCTCAAATAGATTAGTTTAAACCTATTTATTTTAGCTTGATTGCATCCAAAGGCTTATATAAATGCTTTTGAGTCCGTTTCCTGGGACTAGAACCAGTACTTGATGTCTTTGGGGGAGAACGAAGGAACGGATCGAACCCATGACCTCCCGATCACTAGGCGGACACCACATCCACTACGCCATGGCGACCTACTCTTGTATTTATTTATTTCTTGATTGTTATTTTGACGATGAGCTGTATATGCTCAAGTCGTAAATAAACTATCTGTTCTGTTCTATAATAATAGATTGGGTGGCTTAGTTTGGAAAAAGCAACAACTATCTAACAAACATGAGCACTTAATTTATTCATTTCATCACCAGTCACAAAAAATATTGTCTGTTTCAAGAAACGCAAAAACTTACATTAAGCAGGCATAAACATTAATGTTTATTATATGTAGTCCAATTAAAAAATATATCAAATTAAATACTAGTACATGTTAAGTGTTCTATATTTAATCCAAACAGCACAAACATTTCTGTCTGAAATATTTTAAATAAAAGTGTTAAACTGTATAAAGCATTCTGAAAATTAACAATCACAAGAATAAACGCTGCTCAATGAACGAAGAATACCAATGCACATCATATAACATATCATGTAAGAAGCACTTTTGAATGACGAATATCACATGGAAAAACTAGCCGAATCATATGAAAATAGGTCTTATGCCATATGTGGCCAAAGTAGTTCCAGACCAGCCTGTGCAGTCTTGCAATCTGGTCAGGAGCTTCCCTGTCCGCTATAAAGTCACGTAAGGTTTAATTGTCTCATTAGCGGACAGCGAAGCTGCTGACCAGTTTGTGCTAATGCGCAGGCTGATCTTGAGCTACGCTGGCTGCATATGGCATTAGGTCCATTTTCGCATAACGCGGATCATGTCAAAAAAATCCTTTGCTCATAACAGAAGCTCAAGAATTAAGTATGTATCTTTACGAACATGGATGTATTTCAAACACAATAAATATGTCTTATTATACGTTGCAATCATAAACATATTTCACATTTTTCCTTGTTTTCTGTTGGGCTTCATTAAAACTCACCCACAAATCAAATACTTGACTCATTCAGGATTCACTCAACCATGGAAAGAACTGGTGTGAAACTCACAAATATCTGATATCAGACAGCATAACAAGACAAACATCAAACTGTACACAACATCAATCAATGAATGCCTGTAAATATGTTCTTTCAACATGAAATATTTAACAAGTAGGGGCAGAAACTTTCCTCTAAGTCCATAGAATCATGATCAGCTCAAGATAACCAGTCTGTGAGTCTACTTGTCCACGAGCCTGACCTGGTTGTCAGCGGGTGCCCAAGGGCTCCTCCCACTAGGTCAAGGTGACCCCAGCACCCATTAAATAGTCCTGCAGGAATTTCTGCGCTTCCAGCTGTATGCCTGTCTCTATCAGAGGTTTTACCTGTGGCAAGTACATGAAGTTGGTTATGATTGAGTAAGATAAATTATTCCCCAAACAGCAATGTAAAAGAAATGAAGGAACATTATCATCATATAAATCAGACCGACCGTGTACTGGTAGCAGACCTGATATTTAGTTGGGCATTTAAAGGATCACCAGACACAGTCAATCAATACAGATACATGTATGCCCACATCAACTGTGTATTTAACTGTGGCAGAACAGCCTTCTTCACTGGCAGCAGGGTTGTGAACTTGTGATTTAAGGATCACCAAAGGGAGAAAAAATTCCCTACAGGGTTCAATAAAACTCTTCATTTGTATATGGATCCAGCAAACATAATAACTATATGTAACAAAAGTTTGACATTGAAAGGGAGGAACTCAGCTGAAAGGAGGAGAAATCACACCCTTGATAAGTAAAGTTTCTGCAAGACAAAAGTCAGTAACTATGAATACATGCATGCCTACCTTTCCCGGGTTTGCTGCCCCCAGTTTCTCAAGGTGCTTGGCTAGCCCCATCTTCAGTTGAGGGACTGTCTCCCCCAACATGTCATGTTCCTTCTTGCCTGCAAACGCCAGCTGGGAGAACGCAGACTGGTACGCTGACAAATAGAAAAATTATGTAACAGCACGTCAAGTTTTAATGATTGTACAATACTTAATACCGTTTTAAATAAATGAGCCTCATTCTGGGAAAACACGACTTAATGCATCTGCATTAAGTGTCGTCTATGATAAGCCTTTGCTGTTCGCTCAGGCTAATCAGGGACATCATTAACAACCTTAACTGGATCTTAGCTAAGAAGAGACTTCCTTCAAACAAAAAAAATCTCATAAACGAGTCGTCTCTGATAAGCCTGTGCGGACTGTACAGTCTAAGCTGGGATGACACTTTATGTACATGCATTAAGCCCAGTTTTCCCAGAACGCGGATCAAACAAATGATGTTTTAATTCACGAATTAACGAAGATTACATACAGATATGTTAAACATTTTGGCGGCTTGGCCAGCACTGCTTTAATCACAATATGTGCAAAATGATTTTGAACATTTCCAAAGTTGGCTAGTGAGATTTACTCCTTTTTGGAAGCGTATCCGACTTACCCGGTGTATCGTCAATCTCTATGAAATGTTCATCTGATGGTACGCTGTCATCCTCCGGCAACTCAAACAGACCAATCAGAGCCTGCAATAGCTTGGCCCTGGAACAAGCATAAACGAAAAACAATACTACTGCAAGTATTAGATAGATGGCCCTCACTTAAGCATTGATAAAACATAGACAATTAATTCATGGGTCAAATTTAAGTGGCTAACAGCAGACCATGCCTGTTAAACCCCAAGTGATGAAAAATGATGTCAGATTAAAACTTAACTTTACATTTGTTGGTACAGTTAAAATGGGTAAGAAAAAATCTTTATAATACGCGCTGCTCATAAGCAAATTTACATGTCACAAGTATAAGATAAATACTGCTACTTGATGAAATATCTGAAGTGGAGATAGTAAGATTTATTGTCAGACGAATTTCCATATTAATAATATCCAATATTTGTAATCACTGGGAGCTGACGAGGTCAAAGCGTAGTCCGTTTGTCTACGACGTCGGGTATATGTTTTACTACGAAACATTGTGTCAATACACATGCCATCGATATCATGGATACAGAAACTTTGTTGAGTAACCTATGCATTATATGTGTAGGTCATTGCACAACCAATACATACTCTGTGCAAAACCTATACATAAAGCGACTTGTAATTTCCTTCGAAACAAAGCATTTGAATGATTAAAATATATGTTCGTAACCTGTTTTGTACTTTAAAATGTACAGTGTATCAAAGTAACATGTAGTTTCATTTAAGTTAAGTTACTGTAATTGGCTATTTTAACAGCAGAACCACCTTATGCATTACTTCAAATCAATATATTTCGATTTTAGCTCAAAATCACTGTAAAGGTTGCAACTACGCGCATTTGTAATTAGTTTGTTATTGAAAATAAGAACCTACTATTACTGGATGTTCCTTTCTTTAATCCATAAATACCAGAAAAGATCAAACTC
The DNA here is from genome assembly GCA_007657795.1 of Dreissena rostriformis. Taxonomy (NCBI): domain Eukaryota; kingdom Metazoa; phylum Mollusca; class Bivalvia; order Myida; family Dreissenidae; genus Dreissena; species Dreissena rostriformis. The sequence goes on along the minus strand of VMBQ01007462.1, from coordinate 21,094 downwards.
GCCTGATTAAGTAGTGTATTGACACAATGTTTCGTAGTAAAACAAATACCCGACATCGTTGACAAACAGACTAAGCTTTGACCTCGTCAGCCCCCAGTGGTAATACTCCTGCAAATATTTGCAGAAATGTTCCGGTAACGTATATGATATGATGTTGCCTAAGAATTAAGGATTGTTAAGATTAGTTTTGGAAAGCATTCAAGTATTACCCAAGAAACAATTATAAGATCTTTTTAAGAAGACAAGTACCGGTACTGGATTTTCTAGAATACTTAACACTATACAAAATCACTAATAGAGGTTTGGCTGTAGAGTGAATCATGCTTTAAACAATATATTTAACTCGTACCATAGATCCCCATATACAGTGATCATGACAGGTGCCTCTGTGAGGATCTTGGTGACCCCGAGGGCACAGATCTTCTTCTCTGATGTTCCTGAGACTTTCTGTAGGTCGGCAACAAACAGCTTCTCTATCACCATGCCAAACATCCTGGCAAATATGGGAAAGTTAAGTATGAACCAGACACTGACATCTGAGCCGCGCCATGCGAAAATGGGTCTTATGCCAAATGGGATATGCCCCAGTGTAGCCCCACACCAGCCTGCGCATCCATGCAGTCTGGTCAGGGGCTACTATTTCTTCACATGAGACCATGAAACCTAAAGTGACTTTATAATGGATTTCCCGCGCTGGTCTTGAACTACGCTGGCTGCATAGCACATAAGAGCAATTTTCGCATGACGTGGCTTATCTATGGATGAATATTTGCATGTCTTATCAGCCCTTTTATGAACTAGGACCGGGTTAAATTAATTGTAAAAATAAATATTAATATGACATGCTTTCTGAAAAATAAGAGTACAACCTACAACAAATAAATATTTCAAAGGCAACAATAAAATATTAAAGTAAACTAAAAATTAATTATTCAACAGACCCTGCCTTGAATTATAAAGGTCCATCAGCATTGTAAAACAAGAGGGCCATGATGGCCCTGAATAGCTCACCTTTTACTAGAATTGGCCCGGTGACCTCATTTTTTGGCCCCAGATGACCCATATATGATCCAAAATCAGATATCAAGATAAACATTGTGACCATATTTCATTAAGATCAGATGAAAACTATGACTTCTATTGTCTACACAAGGTTTTTCTATGATTTGACCTAGTGACCTAGTTTCTGACCCCCAGATGACCCAAATACAATCCCAATCCAGATGTCATCAAGATAAACATTCTGACAAAGTTTCATAAAGATCTGATGGCAACTGTGACCTCTATTGTCTAAACAAGGTTTTTCTATGATTTGACCTACACCCAGATTTCATCAAGATATACATTCTGACCAAATTTTATAAAGATTAAATGAAAACTGTGACCTCTATTGTCTACACAAGGTTTTTCTATTATTTGACCTAGTGACCTAGTTTTTGACCCCAGATGACCCAAATACAATCCCAACCCAGCTTTCACGAAGATAAACATTCTGACCAAATTTCATAAAGATTGGATGAAAACTGTGACCTCTACTGTTTACACAAACAAATTGTTGACGGACGCACGCACGGACGCACGCCGGACATCACACGATCACATAAGCTCACCATGTCACTTCGTGACAGGTGAGCTAAAAAAAGGGGTGACATCTGACTTACTTTGGTTGAATACCATCCACCATTTCAATGAGTGCAGGGGCACCATACCGGATAGCGTACACACAGAAAAACACAAGCAAGCCTGAAAATAAAACAAACAAGATGTGAAATATGGCCACATCAAACACAGAATAATTACTGTATTGAAAGGTGATGACAATACAGAAGAATGCAGTAAAATTATGTTAAACAAGAGATGTGTTTGTCAGAAACACAATGCCCCCTACTGTGCCGCTTTGAAATAAAATATCTATATATATCATTTGGCAGGTATAGAAATGATCTCCCTTTAAAGCTTGTTACTTCCCTTGGATTTAGTTTTTTGACCTTTGACCTTTAAGGATGACCTTGAACTTTCACCACTCAAAATGTGCAGCTCCAAAATTGCAAAAGTTATGGCCAACGTTTAAGTTTTCGGACAGACACGCAGACTGACAGACAGGCAGACGGACTGACAGTTCAACTGGGGGCATAAAAAAACAGGACATGAAAGGGACACTGTCATAATCTTCTGTTATAATATAAATCAAAAGCAATTCACACATCTAGGATGAAATGACCAGGGCCTATATTCAACAAGGCTTTGACACTATTGCCAGTAATACATGAGTGCACTTATTATGAACTCACAAAAATGTATGTTAATTTTCAGATTAAACAAATAAAATTTATTGGTGACATAAGCTTCAATGGAACTTAATCCTGGGCTGATTAATCTTTTCTTCAATAAGTCAGGAAAAACTGAGCCATGACAGGATGATGATGATAGAAATTATACTTCTACGTCATAAATTGTACACGTCTTGAAACTACCAACACTTTCTGCCATCATAAACATACATGGAGTTGTATTATAGTTCTAAACAGCTACACATATTACAATTCCATCACCTGGTGTATGTTTATGAATAGTCATTTTATTAACCTTGTATAATTAATGATTTTCTTTCCATTTTGACAAGGATTATTAACTTATTTATTATATGTATATATTGTTATGAACATTTCAAAAGCAAATCATTATCAGTGAACTTCCATTGTTATTTTAAATTGACACGCCTTGTGCAAAATTTTCTCTAATTCTATCATTCATTTTTCAATTAAAGCTTGGGCAGTAGGGCAGGTGACTACAGGGCCTGGCAATGATCAATTTAAGAATCGTGTTTCAAGGTAATTTTAATCATTTTCTAAAAACATTGTATTATCGCTTTCAAGTAGGCAATGCTTGTTGCAGCCATCTATTCGACTCTGTAAGTAAATAGCAAGTAATTAGAATAGAAGCACAGATTATTTTTTGAGAAACTAAAAATGGCAATTGTAAATATCTGTTTTACTCTGTTTCTTAGTTACTTGCATGTATTTAGAACAGAAATGAAGAATGTGTTTGAAAAGCTAAAAATGGCCATTAGAAAAATAAGTCAAGATTTAGTGGCGCTCTTACTTTTAATGTATTTGGTTGTCTTGGAGCTCTGCAGGCGTTGGAACAGTAGAATGAACACCTGCTTCATGTATGGCTGTAACACCTCACTGGAAAAAGATCCGATGGGAAACAGAAATTAAAGTCCAAGTTTTGTTATGAACAGTCAAAGGTCCTAATAAAGCTCCTCTGTTGAGTCTTAATACAACTTCTTTCTAACTTGCCCAATATTTAAAGATCTACGAACAAAATATTGTATCCGATCAAACTGGCCAACTCTAGCGAAATTTAAAAACATACTATCTTGTCAAAATACTCAAGTGATAAACAATGTTGCCAGATCCTTACTGATGCCGTGAAACACGGTGAGGAAAAATTAAAAGTATTTGCTGCTTCTTAATAAATATTGTTTGAAACCCTTAAAATATTGTGTAACTTTTTGTTTACTATTAGTTGTTTTCAATTTCAATGCATACATTTTGAACACATTTCATTGTAGTATATATGTCTATTAACTTGATTATATTTGTATTGTTCTGATGCACTCTGACTTTATTTTGTTTACTTGTTTGTAAATGGCTAAAGGCCGTTTTACCGATGTTGCAATAAAAAAGTTGACTAACTTGACTTGAATAAAGGATTAATTTGCATTCACCGAAAATAAACACAACTTTTAATCTGAATTTGGCAAAAATCCCAAACAAAATGCAAATGCTCTTTTCTGTAGTATAGTTTAGCCGATATTCATGTTATGTCCAAGGGAGATAATCATGTTATGTCCAAGGGAGATCATGTGATCATTTGGCAGATTCATTTAAAATTGACCGAAATTTTTGCGGGAAGTTTTTTCTCTCTCCCTACTTTGCAATCTGCTAGATTAATCTCTGTTACAGTAATACTGTGAAATGGAATACATGTATATTGAAAGGTAAACATGTTAAGTATATTTATTCAAACTCAATTAAATAATTCAATAACATAACAGTTACTCTTATGTTTATCTTTTTATTTGTTAATATTTTCTCCAAAACTGCTAACAACGTGCTTAAATCTTCCCCCAAAATAAGGCTTTTCTGGCATCTTTTTGCCCATTAAAGGCTAGGCCTTTCCCCCCCAAGACAGCAAAACACAACCTGGACGTGTCTATTTCACTCATTCCTACTTTATAGTATATATTTATAAGGCCTGAAAACAGTTGGTAACGATACATTTATCCAACACTATTGTCTGCTTGCATACATTCATTGCTATGTGTATTCTAATGAGGTACAACAATCATACCTTCACAAAACCTGCACAGTGCGGTACCAGCATGACTTCAATGCAACATACCTGGGCATTTTTTCAATCATTCTATTAATCAGAAAGAAGCCTTCATGATCGTTCTGTTTTGATGCTATTAGCTTTTGGAAAATACCCAGCAATCCATTCTGAAAAATATTACATCAAACCATACTATATATATAACCAATCCGAATTGACTCATAACATAGAGGATATATAGTTTTTTTCTATTTCCATGACAAACAAACAAACTGTTGTAAAGAATTATTCCCCATACAACAAGCGAACATTAATATTGCACGTAACACAGAAAAGGTTCACTATTGTAGAAGATAAGAAGTTAAATAACATCTTTAAATAAAAGTACGAAACTTTACACGATAAAAAAGTGGCCATTCAAACTCATTACCCCAGTGACATGTTCTATTGTTAAACTAACCACGTTCAGACATCCTGTCCTTCACTTTTATTAACGTTTCTTCAGCCAAATGTTCAACTTATTCATTCTTTAAAAGTTCATAAATGATTCAATATCATGAAGAAATTTCTTTAGCAAAACACAATTTTCTTTGTCCAAATTCTTAATTAGCAACTGGCTATTTGTTAGAAAATGGCAGAGCCAGATTCATATTAACATTCAATTATTTTATGCAAACCAGTCTCTCAGGCCTTTTTTGATGATTTTATACAAACCAGTCTCTCAGGCATTATTTGATAATGATTTTATACAAACCAGTCTCTCAGGCATTATTTGATAATGATTTTATACAAACCAGTCTCTCTGGCTCAATTTGACTGGCTCCCTTCTCGATGTATGCCTGCAGGAGGCGCACGAGGGGTGGAATGTTGCCCAGTCGTTCCCATAGCAACGGGGCCAGCAGGTGGGGGAACAGCTGGGTGTAGGACTCTGGGATTCCAGTTGTGTGGAGCTCGATAAGCAGCGAGAGGATTTGAAACACGTACGGAATAAACTCTGAAATTAATTAATGTAGGGTTGTTGTTTCATGGTTTGTTGTTTCATTGTGCGTTATGGGGTAATTCTTACACAAGTTTGTCTGTATTGTTGTAATAGTATTTGATCTTTTGAAGAATTGCAGACCGGACACAAGGCATGGAATGGAATTCACTCGCTGGTAAACATGTATCACTCTGAACTTTCGGTTTGTTCAAGATTGATTTTGATTTTTTTTGTGATTTGATTATGCAACCATGTGCTTTTATAAAGTCATAGTTAGTCAGCACAATCACTGCAAAACTGAAAAATTCATGGCAAGATTTTGCTAGATATTAAACTTGTAGGAGATATTTCTTATCACAAACAGTTTCAAGAAATTTGGCGAAGATTAAAGAAAACTTAATAACTGAACTGAAATGCCTAAAAGACAAATTTAAGATAACCAAAGGACCATAACTTAACAGTATGTGAGCTGATCAAACCATTATCAAATTTGGCCTTGATATTATGAAAACATTTAAGCCTCGCCGTGTGGACAGAAGGTTAAATGCATGTGCGTAACCTGTCGTCCCCAGATTAGCCTGTGCAGGATCAGGGACGACGCTTTCCGCTTTAACTAGATTTTTGCTAAGAAGATACTTTCTTGAAACAAAAAAATATCATAAAAGCGGAAAGTGTCATCCCTGATTAGGCTAATCTGGGACAATACTTTACACACATGCATTAAACCCCCTTTTCACATAGCAAGGCTCATTTTAATATAAAATCAAAAAATGATATTGTTGTAGCAGTTGCAGGTACAAACCTTGAACATCTTGCTGGAGAATCTCTGTGAAAGGAGGGAAGAGAGCCTGTTCAAAGTCAGCCACCGCGGCAGGGTTCACCTTACACGTGGTGCGTATCGTCACGCACAGGGTCTCAAACAGGTAGTGGTTGAAGTGGGGCTTGCTGGGGTTCTGAAAACGAATGAGCCACAATAAGGGAAAACGGGGTTTAATGCATGTGAGTAAAGTGTCATCCCAGATTGGACTGTGCAGTCCACACAGGCTACTCAGGGACGACACTTTCCGCTTTTATGGGTTTTTTCCTTTGAAGGAAGACTGTTCTTTGCGAAAATCCTTTAAAAAAAATCCCGAAAGTGTCGTCCTTGATAAGCCTGTGTGGACTGCAGAGCTTATCTGTGATGGCACTTTACTCACATGGTATAAACCCTGTTTTCACAAAGCGAGATTCAGATATATGTTTTAGCTCATCCAGTCATTAAAAAATAACAGTTAAGTTTAGATGTACTGGTACATTTCAAAATTAAATGAACATGTTGAACATGGTTGCCTTTAAATAGATAATCAGATGCTTAAAACTTTAATTATTCTATTTCTGCCATATTTAGCCTTTTTAGTAATCTCATTTCCTTTTGAAATATCCATTTTTAAACATGGTTTACAATGAAAATCAGTTTTTTTCCTTGTCAGATTTTTATGCCAATTAATTTGCAAGCAAACATGGTTTATGGTTTTCCAACATCATGCATCTTCACTAACCCCTACCCCCAAAGTTTTACCAGTTTTTTTAAGAACAAACCTTAGAAACGAGAAGTAGTTTCTGCGTGAGGTTGTGAAGTATTACAGGCACCAGGGGTACCAGATGCTCCTGCATCATGGATGTGGTACGCATGATGGCTGGAAAATAGAAACACAAGATATGTCTTTCAGTTTTCAAAGTTATAATTAAAAGCACTTTTAAAAACTGAAATTCCTCATATATATTCATGCACATGTTTCAACCTAAAAAAACAACACATGGAAGTGCCACAGCAAAGTTTCCACATTTTACTTATTAATTTACTTTAACCCCCAATCCCAAGCTATATCTGCATGTAAGCTACCTACATACAAAATGTCAGTAAATTTACTCCGTCCTAAATAAAAAAATTGATCTGAAACTGGTTGACCCAACTGACACTAAATGCAATCCCAAGCTAGGTTTGCCATTTCTCTACATGTTTAATTGCCCTGACCTTGACCTGACTGACATCAAGAGCGATTCAATGCTAGATCTGCATGTAAGCTACATACACAAGATTTCTGAGCCAAACCTCCATCAAATCTAAAGATTTTGAGCAGGAAATCTTTTTTCCGTCTGCACAGGCTAATCAGGGATGACACTTTCCTCTTTTATGGAATTTTAAATGAAGTCTTTACTTAAAGAAAATCCTGTCTAGGCGGAAAGTGCAGTTAGCACAGGCTAGCTAGGACGACACTTTACGCACATGCATTAAGTCCCGTTTTCCCAGTGTGAGGCTCATACATAGTGCTAAAGGTTAACCCTTTGCATGCTGGGAAATTTTTCGTCTGCTAAAATGTCGTCTGCTGAATTTCTAAAATTAGCATTTATTTGAATTTTTTTCATAGAATACTATCAGAATAGCAAACAGTTTGGATCCTGATGAGACGCCACGTTCTGTGGCGTCTCATCTGGATCCAAACTGTTTGCAAAGGCCTTCAAAATCCAGTTCCAGCGCTCAAAGGATTAAACAAAAAGGACTGAAAACTTTCTACTGTCTAGCAGAAACATCTTCTTCACTACCTTTCATAAGGTACTCATTTTCAGTAGATCCAGGAAAGTTCATGGCTCCAAAGAGATTCTCTATTAACGATGTGGCACAACCCTGTACATCAGCGTACGTGATACTGAAATAGAAGGACAAGAGAATTCAGACATGGCACAACCAGTACACCGTTTTAATTCCTGAAAAAATATATATAATTTATTAATTTATTAAATGTTTAGCAGCACCTGTGTACCTCATACATGAAGTGTCGTCATACAGCATGGACTAGCATTTTAGACTGGACACATTATTCTTATCATTGGCACACCTACCTGTTGTGAAAAAGTTGTTAACTATTTGACACCACATTATTGATCATTTTAAGTTCAAATTAACATTTATTGTTACCTGTCAACATTATTCTTTTGCGAGACAATGCTTTCTTCAGGGAGCCGCCATTTATGTCATCAGTAAAATACAATTCGTACTAATTAATTTTATTACGTACCATGCAATCAAGTATTACATGTACTTACTTGAAAAATTTAGATTTGTATCCTGGTAACATATGTACCATTTTTTTATCGTCACAAACAAAAATACCATAATACATTGTCACATTTTTTTACCAAACACCACTTTTTCTTACCACTTTTCATGATTTAAACTAAAATGCTTATTTTTAAGGTACATGTAACTGCTGAAAATTCAGGGATTTCAATGATTCTTTTAAACCATTTTTTTTCACGGTTAAAATGGATTTAATAATTTTTCAAGTTAATGCCCTCTACCATTTTATGAAGTTTCACTTGAATCCCATCGATACTTCCTGATTTATGCTCCACACAAGAAGATGGACAGAATGACACACGGAAGGAATAAGATTTATAAATGCCTAGAATAACAAGAAACCGTCAGAGACAGGTGATGCTCCCCAAAGGTATTTTTTGTCACAATATTGCACTATATATTCAGATAAAAGGAAACGTCTTGAGGGGCATAACTTTAAAATTTCAAAGGGCCATTTCTCTCTAAACAAGAGCATCGCATAGCGGGTGCCAACGCTCAGCTGTGGGTGCTTGGATTTTGTTTTTTTGACCTTTGACCTTGAAGGTCATCATTGACCATGACCTTTTCAACACTCCAAAAGACCTGCACGGTCGATGAGATACACATGAAAAACTTTTTTTTTTTTACCTTTGACCTTGAAGGATGACCTTGACCTTTCACCACTCAAAATGTGCAGCTCCATGAGATACACATGCATGCCAAATATCAAGTTGCTATCTTCAATATTGCAAAAGTTATGGCCAATGTTAAAGTTTTCGGACGACGACGACGACGCGGAAGACGCGGAAGGACGAGAGGGCTATGACAATACCTCAGGTTTTCTTCGAAAACAGCTGAGCTAAAAATCATCCGACCATAACCGGCTGATAATATGCACATCTCCTGTTGGTAGTGAAGCTTCCCATAAAGTTTCATTGAATTCCCGTAATAAGTTGCTGAGAAATAGCTCGGACAAGAATTGCACTATATGTACAATGGAAAATTTCAAAGGGCCATAACTCTGTGAAAAATCATCCGACGAGAACCGGCTGATAATATGCACATCTCCTCTTGGTAGTGAAGCTTCCCATAAAGTTTCATTGAATTCCGGTCATTAGTTGCTGAGAAATAGCCCGGACAAGAATTGCACTATATGTACAGTTAATGGAAAATTTCAAAGGGCCATAACTCTGTGAAAAATCATCCGACCAGAACCGGCTGATAATATGCACATCTCCTCTTGGTAGTGAAGCTTCCCATAAAGTTTCATTGAATTCCGGTCATTAGTTGCTGAGAAATAGCCCGGACAAGAATTGCACTATATGTACAGTTAATGGAAAATTTCAAAGGGCCATAACTCTGTGAAAAATCATCCGACCAGAACCGGCTGATAATATGCACATCTCCTCTTGGTAGTGAAGCTTCCCATAAAGTTTCATTGAATTCCGGTCATTAGTTGCTGAGAAATAGCCCGGACAAGAATTGCACTATATGTACAGTTAATGGAAAATTTCAAAGGGCCATAACTCTGTGAAAAATCATCCGACCAGAACCGGCTGATAATATGCACATCTCCTCTTGGTAGTGAAGCTTCCCATAAAGTTTCATTGAATTCCCGTAATAAGTTGCTGAGAAATAGCTCGGACAAGAATTGCACTATATGTACAATGGAAAATTTCAAAGGGCCATAACTCTGTAAAAAATGATCCCACCAGAACCGGCTGATAACATGCACATCTCCTCTTGGTATTGAAGCTTCCCATAAAGTTTCATTGAATTCCGGTCATTAGTTGCTGAGAAATAGTTTGGACAAGAAAAATTGCACTATATGAACAGTAAATGGAAAATTTCAAAGGGCTATAACTCTGTGAAAAATCATCCGACCAGAACCCGCTGATAATATGCACATCTCCTCTTGGTAGTGAAGCTTCCCATAAGTTTCATTGAATTTGGGTCATTAGTTGCTGAGAAATAGCCCGGACAAGAAAAATTGCACTATATGTAGTTAATGAAAAAAAAAGAAAAGGGCCATAACCTGTGAAAAATCATCCGACCAGAACCCGCTGATAATATGCACATCTCCCATTGGTAGTGAAGCTTCCCATAAAGTTTCATTGAATTTCGGTCATTAGTTGCTGAGAAATAGCCAGTACAAAAGGCACGGACGGACAGACGAAGGGGCGACTATATGCTCCCCCATATATATATATGGGGAGCATAAAAATAATAACAAATATATGGAAGAAAGCAGTGGTAGAAATTGTGTCATTAAGAAGTAAGGATACAATACTTACACCCCCTGTCTTAAGGTTAAGTAAATGGGATGGCAAATATCAGAACGAAACAATACGGTAGATATTCATACGGGTAAAAAATTGCATCACCCATGCCAATAAATTTTGATAAGATTCTCAGGTTCTTAGATTACTAGCCAAGGTCAAGCACCACTTACGAGGCGGATCCCTGCGCGTTCCGGACCATGAGCATCCGCTCTATGCAGTGTGCGGCGTACGTGTGCACCACATGGCTGGTAGCCCGCAGGTGGTTCACAACCAGCGGGAAGCTCGCGACCAGCGCCTCCCGGGGCACCTGGTTCCGGAACACCATCAGGTACTTTATGCAGTCTGCCTTGATCACTGGCGTGCAGTTCACTGGAAAGCGGAAATATGAGTTGTAATCCAGATCTCCAAATGTTTGGAAAAATGCATCTAATCTGGGTGTACAAACAACATGGACCCATTTGATAAAACCAATTGTAGTTTCAATCAAATAATTACAGTTGCAGAGATTTTCCTAGCAATTTTGGGAAAAGGTGTCTGGTCAAATTGGGATTTTTCAAATCTATAAAACAGTAAATTTGGACGAAAAAAATCAACAAAATGGACCACATTGGGATTTTTTTATCAACAAATATTGGGTCGAGTCAGTTTGTTTTGAAATCAGGTCCGTTTTACAGACTTTTTTAAATAGCAGGAAAAATCCTGAGTTGATTGGGTGCATGATTTTGAATGTTTGGCTTGGTTTTACCATCAAATAAGTGTTTTTTTCTCCAAATTCTAGCAAATGATAGATTAAGTCTAGTATGAGTATATGATTCTAATTAATGATATCAGGCCTTTTTCTGCCTATTTTGGGAAAAAGTACCTAGCAAAATTGGGATTTTTCGAGTCATGAAATCTTTCAAATTGGGAAGAATTTTCATTCACAAAAGTATTATTGGGAAAATTATTTTTCTTATTTTTTTTTTATTAAATCTGATGTTTTCATACATTGGTATTGCCCTTAAATGCCAAGAAAAGTATTAAAATGTTTTTTCCATGCAACAGTCATTGTCCACTGCTAGCGTAAGTATGTGTAGGATAAAAATACAGTTAATGTTATGCTTGAAGTTCAAATAAAATACATAGCTCGATATGTCATTTAGGATTTTTTTATGAATATTCACACTCAAAGGACATATTATTATTCAACATTCAAGTTGCCAAATGTCTGAAGGCAACCATTTTTTGAAACACAGTAATGTTGAAAGTGAAACCAGTCCACATTTCTCTACCTCAGACCATCAATATCGATTCTCAACCAATTTACAATAATTAATACGTACACATGATTATCACTTGTTGTATACCGGGTACATTACCTGATAATTCTGAATAATCCAGCACTTCAATATTTGAAAGCAAATTCTGACCGGAAATGTGTGTTAAGAATTGCATAAACACAACCGGCCGCCATTTGTCTGAAGTGTCAAGGTCGCGAAAATTGCATTATGGAACACTCAATACGATGACGTTTTACAGGGTATTCCCATGGGCATGCTTAAACACGGCACACAGTTATTTAAAACACAGTACCTACCGGGAAAGACATTTTTGGCTTCGGTCATTTCGGTCAGAAATTGGATAATTTTTTGAAAATTGGGAAAAAATATGCATATTTGGCATAGGAAATGGGTCCGACTATCGGACCCGTGAGATAGGCAGAAAAAGACCTGGATATGCTTTGGGATTTATATACAGGTTTTCCCAGGATGGAATCTGACAAAGCACTGTCCACACTCAATCATTGGAATGGAGCATTGGATTCTTATAAGAGGATATGTGCCTTGTAGTCAAACAATTGTTTTAGGACCAAATGTGGTCATTTGTAGCAATTGGCTTATTTGTTCATTTGCAGTGTTAACCTTACTTTGGGAGTTATAGCCATGTCAACACTTTTCGCATAAACTGGATTTACGTCAAGAAGTCTTCCTTTAAACCTTTAAAAATCCAGTTTAGACAGAAACTGTCGTCCCTAATTAGCATACACAGACTGCACATGCTAATCTGTGACCACACTTTACGCCCTTTTTCACAGAGCGAGGCTTAAACATGACTGAGCACTTACCGTCTGCTTTCTGAAGGTCAGGCGCTATTTGTGACTTGTAGAAGTCAGTTATGTTGACCAGCTCACTGGTCTGTGTAATACCATGCTGAAAGAGTTCCAAGGAAATTCTAATTATTGTAGATAATTTATCGTTATATCATTTAAACTATAGATGGGTTAGATGCTGCAAATGTTATTTATTCTGGATCATATAACAACATCAAAATTTAACTGTGCTTAGATTTATTACTACATATTGTACTGTGAAGAAACAATAAATAACAAGCAAATTTGTTGAATTGATATCCCCCGCCAAACTAGAGCTTTGTCACAGACGTAAGCATTTTTTCAAGATACAAAGAGCCATAACTCCCTTATTAACGGATGGTTTACGATGCCATTTGGAGTGCATCATCCTCTCATATATATATATATACTCATACCAAGTTTCAATGAAATCCGCCAAAGCAATTCCAAGATATGGCTCCAGACACAAAAGTGCCGGACTGACGGACAACGCCAAAACAATATCCCTCCGCCTTTGGCGGGGGATAATTTGGCGGGGGATAAAAAGATTATATATATTGTTCAGAAAACAAACAATATGTATAAACAAATTAAAATGAAAACCTTAAAATGAAATAAATCCAATTTTTTGTTTAAAGAAAAATTATACAATATCATGTCATTGAACATGTTCACTTTACGAAATGTCTTCATTGTGAACATGCACGTTTCTAATTTAGAACACGTGTTTAACACAATGTCTCAATTAACCTGTCATTTATAATTCTTGTAACATTTAACAGCCCAAATTTGAGCGTTGAGTGACACACGCTTTTGTTGTTTGTTATGTAATGAAGTCACTTTGTCATAAAACAACAGGGGACTGTCTCACTAGTTATTTATTTTATGTCTTTAATGACATTTTGGTGCCATGTCCATGATTTTGTAACTGATAATAATAACGTTTTAGAGTGCATTTTTGAGCTTCAGGGTTGGGTGACACACGCTCTTGTGGCATGTTAGGTGATGACCTCACTGTTTTGTTTAACTATTTTTCAGTTATACCTATGACAGGTGCCTGCATCGCTAGTTATTTATTTGATGTCTTTAACAACATTTTGGTGCTGTGACAAGGATTTTGTTACTGATAATTATCATGTTTTAGCGCACCCACAATCGCCCATCAACATATACCGTGCCTGCAAAAATGGGTAAACTCAGTTTTTGCGCGGAAACGGATTATGATATTTTCGCATTGTTGTAAAGAGCCCGCATTCACAGCAAAAATTTCTAAGCTCCGCGCAAATCTGATGATATAGTTATGCCCATGCGATATTTTGGCGAATATTAGTTGGTTTGATAAAATTGAGTTAGAAAATTTCGAAACTTCAGTGTGAACAATAAGAGGAAGAAAGGATTTGGGAATTTTACGAATTTTTTGGAATTAGTGAATATAACATATTTACACCTGTAAAACTAGCTTTAACGTATTTTTTCAAAGTTTTATCTTCATCAAGACTTTTTTTAGAAAAATTGTGAAGTTTTTTCTACCTCTTTAAAATTGAAATAAATTGAGTTTGGTAACTTTCGCAGGTTAGGGACGATATGCTCCTTGTGACATACTGAATGTCTCTCTAGGTATTTATTTACTGTCTTTAACGACATAGCAAGCCTTTGCTCACAATTCCTTCAACAACACACATGTACACTGTGAAATACCTTCTGAGTCTGTGCCTTGGCAGCCAGGGAGGTCACCAAAAAGATAGCAGAGTCCTTGCTCTTCCACTTCTGGGCCGGGTCTGAGGCATACTCCTGAAATCAACAACAAACACTTGCATACTGAAATGCCACTACAGCTTGTCACAGTAATGATGATTACTAGTACTAGTACCTCCCCCGAATATCACATGTCCTCATATGAAGCAAATTGAAAAAATAATGTTTTAAAGTTATTCTTAGTTGTAAAATGATCATACATTTGTCAAATTTGAATGTATGATACTGGTAACACTTTTTGTTTTTCTCTTTTTTTATTTTTGATGGATTTTTTTACGTGTTCAACTGCACTTTGTTGTATCACCGCAGTCAATGTACGTACTCACACTTTCCTGGGTTAGTTGGTGTACCAGCACTAAGTGCACATACCTTTGCCAATAACTGACAACAGCACTACTTGCAGGCCTTTTTCCGTATATTTGGGGAAAAAGTACCTTGCAAAATGGGGATTTTTCGAGTCGCGAAATCTTCCAAATTGGGAAAAAATTTCATCGACAAAAGCATTATTTGGGCAGGGGGTTTTCCAGCCATTTTGGATAAAAATCATATAAATTATGGTTANGAAAAAATATCAATTTTCAGACATTTACATCTTTCAAAAGTGGGTAATTTCACCTAGGTATCATTTTTCTATTTGTGATTGTGGTCAATAAGGTCCAATTCAAAGTAACTGAATTTTCATATTCATGCAAATTTGTTGAATGCCATGAATTTTTCCTGCAATAATTTTTTCCACGTGTATTCCCCTCGTCTAGAGTTGCTGACTATCCTGAATACCATAAACATTTCCTTAATGAGTCCACATCTTGCCTAAAAAGATCATGGTGGTGTTTAGATATGGTGCAACCATGGCAATCAAGAGGTCCTGCCCTGCACTTGATCCCCACTTTGGAAGCAATCTCAGGATCTTCTCATAAGACACCAAAACCAGTTCTACCCAGAGAACAGACAAAAAGAGTGTCCTTATAAGCCTAATGCTTTCGATGCAATCCAACTAAAATGAGGGCATCTTACCACTAAGAGAGCCTGGACATACTGTGAGAAGTTCTGAATGACCGGCCCCTCCACCACCTTGCACAATGCCTGAACCAGGTCACAGGCTGCGCGCCGCCGCGTGTCCACATCTAGCAACAGAACATTTTATGAATATATGAGTCCTTCTCTGGGAAAATGGGGTTTAATGCATGTGTAAAGTGTCGTCCAAGATTATCCTGTGCAGTCCGCACAGGCTTATCAGGGACAACACTTTATGCTTTAAACAAATGTTTCGTTAAAAGGAAGTCTCTTCTTAGCAAAATTCAAGATAAGATGGAGTGTTGTTCCTGATTAGCCTGTGCGGACTGCATTCAGCATTAACCCTTTGAGCGCTGGAACCGGATTTTGAAGGCCTTTGCAAACAGTTTGGATCCAGATGAGACGCCAAAGAACGTGGCGTCTCATCAGGATCCAAACTGTTTGCTTTTCTGATAGTATTCTTTGAAAAAAAATCCAAGAAAATGATAATTTTAGAAATTTAGCAGACAACATTTTAGCAGACGACAAATTTCCCAGCATGCAAAGGGTTAAGCTGAATTTTCCAAGAGCCAGGCTCATATCTAGAACATGAAATGCAAAAGACTTACACAGGACTTTGCTTCATTTTGGAAAAAAAAAAACACTAACTTTTAGGTACAAACCCAGCTGACACATTTGAAATCTTTCCAAAACATACATTATCAACTATGATCATTTCCATGAAAAAAACTGTTTGTTTCTAAAATGAATCAGTTCTGTTTGTAACTATAAAATATATGGGTTTCTCCAGAATTGTGGAGATCCTGTTAGCAACTGTAACATATGAAACAGCAAGGATCCATGCTGATAGCACCAAATGTACTTTTTAAAAACCTAGGCTGAACACATGGTCACATGCTGCATAAAGGAGTGTGTCCACAGAAACCTCTCACATATTTATTTTTATGTTAATTTGGCACCAAAATAATGCAACAATGAAGTAAATTACATATTTATCAACAATTTAAAGCCAAAATGTAGTGTTAATGATTTTTTTTTAAATTCCCATTTCCATTTGTTTTCTAGATTTAGCAATGTGTCCTTTAAAACTGACCAAAAGTAAACAAGTTAAGATAAAGGACTTGACTGCGGGCTGTACCTGATCCCTCGATGTCCCGGCGGATGTACTCTTCAGGATTGTCCTCAAACAGCTCCTCATCTGAGGCTGCAAACAATAACAATGGAATGTTTAATAATAGTGTTGGTCTACATTTTTGTTTTCATCTATCTGACTTAAAATACAATCCAACCTGTTAACAGCAGCCAGTCAAAGTGGTTGCTCTAGGCAGGAAGCTATCATAGTAAGGTGACCACTTTTTCGATAGTTGGTAAGCTTATCTTATTCTTTTCATTCAAAGAAACAAGCACCTAAACCTGCTTTGTACACAAACACCACACAAACATCATCTTAATATAATTAAGGCTTATGTGTAATCACATTATGCACTTGAGTTGCCGACGCCCAACACATAACTCACTTGAATTACACAGTTTCACTCACTTGACTTGTTTCTCTGAAGTGAGGTACTTGCATTTACAACTCATTGTTAATACCTTACTTATTATTCAGATAGCATGTAAAATTGACGTTTACACTAGAAAGGTCAGTTAAAGAATGATGCGAAAAGGTTATTTTCAAATCAATATTCAATCATGTTATTATTTCCTTCAAATTGTTAAGTACTTATGAGCGATAATTTAAGTAGCAACAATTATTTAAAACTTGTAACATACTTTTGATATAATTTATTCTTAAAATGTCCTTGTTATTATCCCAGTAAAACAACCCTTTTCAACACCCATGTATTTATTATTGCACAGGCAGTTACCACAATCAGATTCTTGAACCGAACAATACACGCTATAACGTCATAGGTGCGATATACTGCAGATCACTTTGAGTGTTTACTTTTCGCCCCTCAAAATGACTGCCTCGTGACAGCTTAATACAGGTGAGAAAAAGGGGTGTAACAAATCTTTAATAACAAGTGCTTAAAGTTCCTGTCTTGACACTGATATAATTTTACACAAGTTGCAAAAATTTCAGTAAATGAGACTTGACTGAAAATGGCCATTCATAAGAACAGCAGAATTTATTGCCTATCATTATATATTTCTGCACTTAAAAAGTTTAGCTTATCACAAAAAATAAATCATCAAGCAAGTTAATTCCTCAGACGTATGATGTTGCATCGGAACCCATGTAATGTCTACAGATGGATGTATTTGACAGGACACGTTGTTCACATCATTGGAATTAACAGAAACATTTCATGACGATTCTATAATCTACCGCCATGTTTTAATTATATAACTAATAACTATGTGTGCAGTTTTTGCACCATTCACCAAAATCACTGTGTTCATGATAATACTATTGATCTAATTCATGACAAAACATTACATTGAAAAAACAATAAAAACCATTTAAAATGTGAGTGAGTTTACCCAGAATGATGGGTAGCTTTATGTTTTATTGACACACATGTCCATTTTTGCAAATGCTATTTGCAACTTGTCCACACAGACATACGTATATAGAAAATTATGGCAAGTTTTCAGCCCTTATTTGCAAAACACAAGTCTTAATTCGACTGCCTGAGCCTAACAATAACTAAAACTACCTTAACCATTTACCACTCAGATATGCACTTTGACGCGTACCTAGTCACCAAGAAAATCAAATTAAATTTAAGACCTTTCATATCAAATTCCAGTGTTAAAGGCTTTAATTTCAGCAATAGGATACTGATGAGCAGCAAACAGCATAAAACCTGAACAGACTGCGAGTTACTCGCAGGCTGTTCTGGTTTTATGCTGGTTGCATATAGTCATTTTGCTTCTGAGCAGGAAAGGTTTAATGATGTCACAATTCACTCTACGTACCTCTAAACTGCATGTTGGGCACTATGACCTTCTCACAGATGCTGTTGAGAGTCTCCAGGTTCTCAAACAGACTCTTGTATGAAGGACGCTCGGCAACCGAGGATAGGAAACCAATGGCGTTGCTCACCAGCTGAAACATGATAGTGACCTCATGTTAAACAAGAGATGTGTTTGTCAGAAACACAATGCCCCCTACTGTGCCGCTTTGAAATAAAATTTCTATTTATCATTTGGCACGTATAGAAATTATCTCCCTTTAAAGCTTATTACTTCCCTTTGACCTTGAACAATTACCTTGACCTTTCACCACTCAAAATGTGCAGCTCCATGAGATACACATGCATGCCAAATATCAAATTGCTATCTTCAATACTGCAAAATGTATGACCAAACTTTAACCTAGGTTAAAATTTTGGGACAGACACACAGAAAGACAGACAGACAAACCAAAAATAATATGTTGTATGAAGAAGGGGTCATAAAAATCACCCAAGGTATTTACATACAACTTCATCCAGAAGATACCCGCTGTTTGCTTAACTAGAAGCAGGGGTGTTGAATTCCCAAAAATGCCAATCTTCCTGTAGGACCAGAGATTGCGTATCGTTACTCGCCCCTTAGGAAATATGTACTCGCCCCTTATAAAAACAGGTTATCATCAGGAAATCAAACTTATATGACTGTTTTGTTGTTTGCTTCCAAGTATATCTATTCATTCTTTTCTTAAACTAATTAAAAGTTAGAAACAGTATAATCTGCAAATTTTCCTTAATATTGTACAGTAGAAGATACAAAATAACTAAATAAGTGCCAAGACAATTTCCAATGAACATTTTTTTAAATGGCATTTTACAAGTTAACACATGGAAAATGCACTCGCCTGGTTAGATTAGCATTAGACAAATCAAGCACACCATAGTATGGGGCGAGTGGAATTTCACACCCCCTATGAAAGTTTAAGTTTTGAGCAATAAGATTACTAAAATTAGAAATAAAACAATTCCACAAGCTGCCTTACCAGGTCGTACTTGACAGCCTGGCCGGTGGAGACCAGAAGGCCCCAGATGGCAGTGACGAATCCCGGCAGGTGGGGGGCGAACTCCTCGTCGTACTTCTGGGCGTACAGCGCCACGTTGTCACACACCTGTGACTTCACCTGCTCCAGTAGGCCCGCCTCCTCCTCGTCCTGTGATAGCCAATCAGAATGCAGTATTGATAGCAGGGGTGTGATAGCCAATCAGAATGCAGTATTGATAGCAGGGGTGTGATAGCCAATCAGAATGCAGTATTGATAGCACATAGCCAATCAGATGGCAGTTATGGTCAATAGCAAATCAGAATAAAATATTAATAGCAGATAGCCCATCAGAATGCAGTGAGCACTGTTCTGATGACTCTGGGCTTAATGCATGTGCGTAAAGTGTCATCCCAGGTTAGCCTGTGCTTTAAAATTTCTGGTTTTCCCAAGTATTTATTTAAGAAAACAAAACAAAGGGGCTGTCGAGTCATTCCTGATATTTTAAGCCTTTTTAGGATTTTACACAAGGGAAAGACACTCACCCGGTTTAACTAGTGTTACATAAATAAATCTTGCCAGCATTTTACATTTACCATGGCAAGCTGGCAGGTGGATTTTTAAATCCCTGGATAGCAATAGCAAAAAATAAAGTGCATTTTTATGTTTCATGTTTTCGGGAAAAGAGTTAACACTATTAAAAACATTTGGATACAATAATTTGGTTTTAAAACAAGCAAATGAGTTGAATTTATATCCTGGCCACATACATTTTGTTTATGGATGGATGCAAATCTGATGGATGGACTGACGGACAGAAAAAGCCAAATCTATATCCATCCGCCTTTGGCAGGGAATAAAAAGGCCTTGAAAGAACTTCAAGATTTCAACTCTAGAAAAATTTAAGTACAAGTTGCATACATCTGTTTGAAGTAGTTTGTTATCCACTGAAAGAAGCTGCAGGAAGTTGGACATCCAGATCACCATGTTGTCTTCGAAATGTTCAGGTAAGTCCTGAAAAGAGAGGTGTTCGAAATGAACATTGCGTTGCCATGATAATGCAAACTATGAAAGCAATAATTTCATAGATCTAACCAGTCACATATTGTATGTTTGTTTGTATTTTTCACAGTTTAAGGCAGTCTTTCAGTCGTATACCAGCGGTCCGTTACCAATACTAAGTGCTCATGCAGTGTTTTTTTCCACTTTTTTTTTATTTGGCACTATTTAACACTTTGGATAGGGAAAAATATGTTGTTTTGACTAAAATTAGTTAGGTTTTTGGCTAACTTATACTATAAAAATTAATATTAAATTGAAGGTCAGAGTTATGAAACTTGGTCAGTGACCTCACAATGACCCCAGACACATGTGAAGTTCCCATTGAATACCTGTAGTAGAAAAAGTCATACAGAGGTAAAAAATATTAATCTTAACCAAATTTCTCAAATTTCTAAATACATAAGGGGTACATTGAGCACTTATAGTAAAAACAGTGATACGGAGAAGTAAAATGTTTTCATTAAGCATTTTTTTTTGAGTAAACGAAAGGGGCCATAATTCTTCTAAATTACAC